>CAUYRT010034584.1:0-39843 GCA_963574885.1 Lepilemur ruficaudatus | reverse complement strand
CTGCTGCAGCCTCCCCAGTAGCTGGGACTACAGGCATGTGCCACCATGCCCGGCTAATTTTTTCTACATATTTTTAGTTGGCCGATTAATGTCTTTCTATTTTTAGTAGAGACGGGGTCTCGCTCTTGCTCAGGCTGGTTTTGAACTCCTGACCTTGAGCAATCCACCCGCCTCGGCCTCCCAGAGTGCTAGGATTACAGGCATGAGCCACGGCGCCCGGCCTCAGACCACATTCTTACAATGTATTCCTGCTCCAAAAATCAGAGCTCCTGTTTCTTTTCAACCACCCTTGCTGCCTCCAGTCCTGTGTGACTATAAAAGGTAATTGATAGATGAGAGGGACAGGCTGGGTCATCAAGGGAAGTTCAAGGCCAGGAGCTAGGGTCAAACTCCCACTGTTCCCTCCACCCACAGTGGCCTTTGTGACAGGAAGGGGAGGGGTGGAGGCTGTGAGATCTGGAGGCTAAAGATGTTTATAGAGCCTGAGTTGTCCTTTGTTTTCTTTAACGGTTGAGGCACAGCCCATCCCTGAATCATGCCAGTGGATTGAGGTCTCCCCAGGCTTGATGCCCCCTAGGACCCAAAGAAAGGTAGTCCCTAATCACTGGATCAGGCTTCCCACAGGAGAGGACACCCAAGGATGGAGCTGGGTCAGTGTGTGGCATTGCAGGCTGCCGGGGCCACACACATTTCTACCTTTAGCCCCCAGGCCCTCCCTGGAAGGGTAGGTTGTGCTGAGCTTTAAGTGGTTTCTGTGGTTTGGGGGTGGGGAGGGAGGGAAAGAGAAGTTGGTGACTGCTCCCCAGTTCCAAGCCACCACCACCACTCTCCACACCCTCCAGGCTGTTTGCTCCCTACATTGAGATAGCCAGGCCCGATAAGGGGACTGGGCACGTGGGGGATGAAATGATTCTCTGATCCCTATCAGCCTTGTCCTTGCATATGAATGTAAGCCTGTATTTGAAGAGGAAATAACCACTGCCCTGCTTTGAAAGGACTGATTTCTCCAAAAAAGGAGCTCTGATTGCAGCAAGAGGGAGGAAGTTTAGACAAGAGGGGAGATTCCCCGAAAGGATAACCAAGGGAACTTCTTGCCCTGGGGAGAAAGAACCCAGGCCATCCATGCTTAGGGCAGGGAAGGGCCAGAGACGTGAGAATGCTTAGAAAGCATTTGATTCTCTTAGGCCTAGAGGCAGGCCGCTGTCTTCTCAACCTCCAGTCACTTCCTTCCCACCCCACACAGCAGCACAGAGTGGCACAGCTGGGCAGGCAGCCATACCTGCGGTATCTGGGGATGCCCAGTGCCCATCCGCAAGCTTTCTGCATGACCTCCACCCTGTGCCTACAAGGGATGGGGGTGGTTAGTGAGGAAGGGCCCTGGGAGACCCAGAGCCACAGAGGAAGAGAGGCCTCAAGATGAGAAGAGATAGAGAGGGGACAGCTGGGAGGCACAGAAAGTGAAGAACCACAGCCAGCAGGGACCAGCAGGAAGGGACAGAGAGAGAGGATAATGGTGGAGTTCTGGGGGCAGGGGGACAGAGCCACACTACCCCTGGCACTCCCCTGCACCCCTCCCATACCCTGCCTCTTGCTGGCTCCACTTGTCAGCCAGAGGGTCCTGGGTGCTGCAGAACGCTTTGTCTGTAATGCCAAACCTGCCCAAGGGCCAGAGCCCCAAAACAGATCAACATCCTGTTCTGTGCAGAGAAGCATAGATGGAAGCATGTGCCTGCATTTAAGGGACATGGGGAAAATCTAGAGGCACAGGAACATACCTTCAGACTCAGTACAGAAGGTCCCCCAAAACTTCCCTTCCTCTTCCTCACTCCCCATCCCTTGTCAACCACCTTAGGAGTTGGAAAGTCCTTCTCCACTTCTAACCTTTGTCCCTCAAGCTGCAGACATTGGGAGGTTCTGGGAGCTACCCAGGAGCAGAGGTGCTGATGGTAGCAGAGTGTGAAACTCCAGGGTGGGGCAGGAGAAGGAAGGGACAGCTGCCTGCCCTCTCCATGCCAGGTGCCACGTGCACCAGGTGGGGGGAGTGGGCGAGTCACGAGGCTGTGGCGTGGCTGGCTCCTGCTCTGCTGTTTACCAGCTGGGAATGAGAGCGGGAGGTGGCGCCAGGGAGCCTCCGGCTGCAGCCTGGCCCCTAGCCAGCTGCTTGTTGGGTAACCAGGCGAGCCAGGCCCAGCTAATCAAACCCTGGGTCCAGGCCATGCAGGAGAAAAGTGGCCTCCAGTATTCACAAAAGCCTCGTTCCTCAACCCTCCTCAGAGCCCTTCAGTACAGGCCTCAGTGTGGGCCTACTCGGTCTGGGGGGCTCTCCTTCTCCCAACCAGTCCAGGGTAGCATCTCTCCTCTCCTCTCCCCTCCATTGCTCCTCTGCCTCGGCACACTCCTCCAGGCCTGCCCCTCGCCCCCAACACCCGAGAGCATGTGGAAGCGTCAGGGCGGCAGGGAGTTCTAGAGAACTGAGGCATGACCAGGATGAGTCCAACCCCATCCTGGAAAAGAGGCAGAATCCCCCCAAACATGCCCTTCCCTCCTCTCCTCTTCTCCCACCATCTCTCCTATTTCTGACATCATCTGTCTTAGTCAAGTAGAAACCACAGGATTCTGAGGTCACAAGGACCTGGGTTCAAATCATAGCTCAACCATGTATTGTCCTTGTGGACGTCCTTGGGCAAGTCATGAATATTCCTGAGCACCCTCTGACTCACTGATAAATCTGGAATAATTATGCTTCCCTGTGGTGGGTGTTGTGACGACTTATACAAAGTATTAATAAAATCATGGAGTTACATAAAGTGCCTGGCAAAAGGCCCAGCATACAGTAGGTGATCAATAAATGCAAATGCTAGTTCCCTTCCTTTTCCTATCCTGTTTCTCCTCAAGCCTCCATACTCTGGTCCACTGGTCTGTCCCCATGTCCCCTCCTGGTGCCAGGACGCTCTGCCAGCCACTCCTTTCCCCTGCCTGCTGACGGGCCAGGTGCTCCCTCCCTCCTCCCTCCTCCCTCCCCTGAGCCCTGCTCCCTGCCCTCCTGGGCAGCCAGGGCAGCAAGGACAGCACCCAGGGAGCTGCCCCATGGACAGGGCCCCACAGAGACAGCACCGAGCCGCGCGGGGTAAGAAGCCCCACGGCCCTGCAGGCAGGTGGAAGAGACTGCCAGGAGGTCCAGAGGAGGGGAGGGATGGGAAAAGACTAGAAGTGAGGAGGGAAAGGAGGGAAAGGCGTGGAGGAGAGAGCAATGGGTTGGCCGGCTGGTGCAGGAGGGTGAGGCACAGCAAGTGTTGATAGAAATTGGAGTAGAAACCCCAGGAGCAGCTGGGGAAATGCCACAGGAGGAGAAACAGGAAAAGGGGAGAAACAGGAAACGCATGGAGGGGAAAGAAAGGAAGAAGGGTAGGAGGAAGAGACAGGTGGAGAAGGGGGAGGAGGAGGGAAGAGCAGAGTCAGGGAAGCTAGATTTGGATCCAGTGAGGGATCAGAATGTGGGCAGGTGCTCCCAGGTGTGAGCATGCCCCTGGGAGGAGGTGGGGACTGCTTTCCTGATCTTGGCTGGCCAGGACCCCAGGCAGCAGTGGCTGGGAGGCTGGCAGCTCCACCTTCGTCTCATTCCCCAGTGGAGAAACGTGCCCTTTAAGGAGTGACAGACCTGGCTGGGGGGAGGACAGCCACACCCTGACAGCTGCCCATGTCCACTGGCCTGGCACTTTCTTCCCCACTGGCCCAAGGGTGTGGGGTTTCATTTTTGCAGAGAATGTGGAGCACCGGGTCGGCATCTGGGAGGGACAGAAAGTCAGGCGGTCCTCAGCCCCACGCATGGTCTAAGCAGAAACCCCCTGCTTAGGGCAGGAGCCCACCACCACGCCACATGCTCAGTCAGCTTTGAGCATGGAGGGGAAGAGTGTGAGTGCCAGAGCTGCCAACTCCGGGGCCACCTGGCGGAGGAAGAGCTCAGCTGCCAGGGCAAGAGAGGGGAGCACCAGCCGAGCCGGTGCCACGTCAGGGAGGAAGCTGGGTGGGGCCGGGCAGGATCGCACCGGCTGGGGGGGCACACCCTCTCTGTGCAGTCTTCTCCCCACACCCAGCAGAGCCCAGGCCATAGGCCACTCTCCCCACACTGTCCAATGTCAAAAGCCCGCCAGTGGGGCACATCTCTTGAGCAGAGGGGCCGTGTTTGCGGGGGGGGGGGAGGTCAGGACTGGACAGCGAAAGGCAAAAAATAACACAAGAACAGAGTTAGAGATTAAAGAAGCTCTAAGGGGCATAAGACAGGGCCAAAGGGCTTTCTGGGACAAAAGACCGGCCCTGTGCTCTGCGAGGAGCTGCTATGTGGATGTAGGAAGTGGACCAAGAACTGGCAGAGGCAGTCTCTTGCCCGCGGCTCCCTAGCTAGGTGGTTCCTAAATGCTACCTGTGTGATGAGCAAGCCCTAGCCGTGCTCTAGCTAAGGCTCTCCCTCAGAGCTGCTCCTTCTGGAGTCCTCAAGTCCTTGTACCCTGTCCACCCACCTGTGCTCCCTACTGCCTGGTCTCCCTGCAGACCAGGCCACTCAGCAGCAGCAGCAGGGAAGCGATGCCTTCCTCTGCGGGCTGGTGGCCAGCGATGCCTGGCCCGTGGAAGCCAGAGAAGCATCTGTGTTTGCAGCTCTCCCTTCCTCTTCTTCCAAATGTCCTCTCCCTCCTACTCCCAACCCCACACCTCTGGGACTTCCTAGTGCTTTCAGGCAAGGATAAGCAACCAAGAGACTTCGCTCCCACGGATATTTGCCTTTGGCTGCAGAATATTTATTGTGCATCTCTAATGCTCCAAGAACTACGGGGGGCTCTGGGAATAACTCAGTGAGCGAGAGGTGTCCCTGCTTTCATGGAGTTTACAATCTGAAAGGAAAGACCCATCTCCAAGATAACACCACAATTGTGGCAGTTAGGTGATGCCACAGGTGCCAGGAAATCAGATGCAAGGTGCTGCCTGTGTGCAGGGTGGGGAGGGGGTGTGGATGGCTTCTCCCGGGAAGACACATAATCTGAGACCCAAGGGCTGAAAAGAAGTTGCTAGATTAGGGGTGTGGGAGGGAAGGGAACTCTGGGCAGGAGCAGCTCGGGGAAGCACCCCAGAGGCAGTGAGGACCCTGGCACTTTTGAGGACCTGGAGGAGGACCAGCGTGGCGGAAGGGCAGAGGAGGAAGGGGAGCGGGGCACAGCAGAGCAGAGGGTAGCCCACCTGGGAAGGGATGAGGTGGGATGGGATCCTGGGAGTGGGGGGAGTCTCAGTCCCTTTGGGGTTTCGACTTTGGGTGCTGACCCCCTCTCTTCTCTTTACAGAGCTGCTGGCCGCAAAGAAGACCCACACCTGTGAGTAGGGGGTGGCAAGAGCTGGTGCCAGGGTGGGGTGAGATGGAGAAGAATTCAGCCAGGGAGCTGGGGGCGTCAGAGGTTGGGCGGAGATGGCAGGGGCTGAGGACAGGGTGGCCTGGGAAAACAGGAAAGGAAGGGGCAGGGTGAGGAAACAGACTGGGGCAAGAGGAGATGAGGAAGAAGCCTGAAGGGTAAAAGGGCTCTGGAAGGAAATAAGGAGAGAACCACAGGAAGGGGAACCGTGAGGAGAGGAGAGGAGAGATGCTGGACAGAGGCAGGTAGGTGGGAGGGGGTGGGACAGGCTGCTGGGCAGGGAAGGAAGGAGGTGGAGGTGGGGGTGTGAACTGGAGGCCAGGGAGCCTGCAGCAGGCTTTGCGGTGCAGAGCCAGGTTTGGTGTGGTTAACACATCCTGAGGTGTGAACCAGCTTGGAGCCAGTCTGTGCAGCCCTGGAGAGCAGGAAAGCCTTCACCTCTGTCCGGACAGAACACACAGGGGCCCTGAAAGACTGAGGCTACAGCATGTGAGCAGGGTGCTAGAGCTTGGAGAGGACTTCCCATGGACGCTAGGGAGGAAGCATGCTCTCTAGGGACCTCTCAGCACATCAAATCGACTCTCCTAGTTTGTGGGAGAGGCTACTCCCCCAGAAAATGCACCCGCTCCACCTCGGTCCCAAAGCTTATGCCCATCAGGGCCATGCACACCCTCAACACCTGAGCACTTCTGTCAGCACGGGTCCCTGGATTGGTGGGGACCTCTCTAGGCCTCCCTTGGTTGCCTACCAGTTCCTCCTGAGAGTTCACTGACGTCCTTCCCACTGCCAAAATCACCTAGAGCCTCCCTGTTCCAAGCAAAGACATCTCAGAGAGCAAAGCATCGCCTTCCTCCCTGAGCTGGGCAGCCAGGGCCAGGGGGCCATCCAGGATGCTACATCCTCCCGGGTGGGGGGTTGCTTTGCTCAGCATAATCCTGATTGGTGCCTTGCCTGCCCCTAGCCACAGGGCCCCACGGAAATGCTGAGCAGGGCCCTAGGAGGAAAGCGGGTCAGGGAGTGACGCAGGTGAGCTGGGGGAGGGGGTCAGGGACTGTGGGTGGGGGGAGCAGGGGGACTTTTGGAGCAGCGGGAACTAGGAGAGGCCAAACCCCATTCCTACGCTTAACCCCTTACCACAGAAACCTCAGCCAGGACGCTGCCTCCTCATCCCTTCCCTGGCCCTCTGCCTCCATCCCTACCCCACCCCATGAGTGTCCTCATGAGGATCCAAGTGACAGCCCCTCCCCATCCACTGCCGAGCTCCTTGGGCCCCAGGAAGGCCGGCAGGGAAAGGCTTGTACCTGGCTGAGGAGCTGCTGGGATACTAGCAAGATCAGAGGCTTCTTAGGAGGTTGTTGGCCTAGAGAATCAGAAGATAGTAACTCCTCACCCAGGCCGAGAGACTCTGCAAATTGGCCCCCAAATTGAGACAACCCCAAGAAGGGGGTCCAAGCGGAGGAACCCAGGGGGAACCTCCTGAACAAGAGGAGCCCTGAATCCTGAGGGACCCTAAAGAGGGATTCCCAAGGCCACGCTAGCCCACAGAGCAGATATGAGGCTGCAAGAGCCTCTGGAATTGTTTGACCCTTTTGAAGGATGCATAGGCCAAGAAACTACAGAGAGACTCACATGCCAGGAGCTCTCCCAGGCTGAGACACCCTCAAAAGCAGACCTGAACCAAAGAAACCCACCCATCCCTCAGATAAGATCTGGGGCCAATCTGCTTGGGTTTGAATCCTGGCTCCACCCACTTACCAGCTGTGCGACCTTAGGCAAGTTACTTAACCTCTCTGTGTCTTACTTTTCTCATCTTTGAAATGGGGATAATGGTAGTACCTCATAAAGTATCTGTGAGCATTAGATAATCCACATAGAACGTTTATAACCATTTCTGGCATGTAGATTATGAGTGTGATATGCTGATGATTTCATTATCATTATCGGCATTCCAATTGTAGCAATTTCCACCTAAGGATATTTCTGATGGACCACTCCCCCCAGCACATCATGGGTATTCGCCTGATAATTATCACTGCTGCGTTATTTTCATTTATGCCCCAACCCAGGGTATACGCTGTGTCTGCAAGGAGGAGTGTGGGCATGGTGGGTGGTGGGACAACCTCCCACACTGCACCGCACTGGGCACAGCTGTTGGCAGTCCACAGGGTCTCAGGCGGCACATGCCACCATCCTGGGCAGACATCCTGAACTTACCTCAGAAAACATCCCTGTCCCTGGAGTCACCTGGCAAAGAGGGTCAGGCTTGGAGGGTCCTCAGAGGGAGGAGGAGTAGAAACCTGGCCCCAGGCTCGTGTGAGCTCCATTCGGCTCCCCAGCCAGAACACCCTGGTGGGTGGAAACAGCTTTTACCACGTGTGGCTGTCGCATGTGGTTTTGGAATTTTCCAACGCCCCCTGCGATTGGCTGCCCCAGGCCCAGATTGGCCACGTGGGGTGCCTGTCATCTTCCCACTGCACCCCTGGGGGGGCAAGGTGGGGGGGTGTCACTTGGCCACCTGTGTGGTGCGGAGCTTAAACCCCCCTGCCCAGAAGCACTGGGGGAGAGCTAGGTGCAGAGCTTCAGGCAGAGGCACCGCTGAGAGGGCCTCGCCCCACCTCGCCGCCAGCTGCGCCCCACTCCCGTACCACCCTGCCGAGAAGGACTGGGAGCCAAGGCAGCAAAGCCCAGGCTCAGTCATGAGAAGTAAGTGAATGGGGCCACCTGGGCGGGAGGAGCCAGGATCCTGTCATCGTCCCTGAGCCCTCTGGAAACGAGGGTGTCTTAGGAACAGTGTGAGGAAAGCCCAGTGCTCCTCCCTGGCAGAGTGCCTCCGGTCAAGGTCACGGTCTGTTGGGAGATGGGTGGAGTAGCTGGGGAGACCCGCTCCCCGGGCAGTTCCCTTACAGCAGTGATGGTTAAAGGACTGTTGAGGAACTCCTCTGTCGTGAGTTCTAGAAGGAATCTCCAAGAGTACTGAGGTATCCAATGCCCTCATTTTACAAAAAGAGACTGAGACCCAGGGAGGCGGAGTCCTCCACCCAAGACCACACAGCTAGTAGCTGATGGAGGTTGGTAATTACCAGGGGCCCTGAACCTACTCTTGGGCTCCTATTGCCATGTTTTCCTCCGTGTCTCCAACCTGCCTGTGAGCAGGGTAAAAGCGAGGCCAGAGGAGTTGCTGTGTCCTGAAGCAGCAGGACAGTGAGGCTTAACTGAGGTGAGCAGTCAGCATGGCTCAGACCCCAGCGTCCAGGCCTCAGGGATACAAGGACTACATGGACTCCAGTCAGGGTGTCCCATGAGTGTGTGTGTGCATGTGTGTGTGTGTCCCCTCCAAGGTCAGTTGTTCATTTGATAGGGGGATCAAGGCAGTGGAGATGGAGCACAAAGACCTGGGCCTCACCCTCTTCTGGCTTGGAGCCATGGGCCAACAGCTGATGGGCAGATGTCTGGGGTCCCTGTGCCTTCTAGCAGAGCAAGGGTGGGCACATCAGACAGCCCCCAAACCTTGTGTAACGGAAGCCAGAGAACCTCTCAGAGCACAGGGTGGGGTGGGGAAAGGGGAGCTCATGCCCCCATGGCTTGAGGCATGAAGCAGCCCCAGCTTCAACCTGGGGTCTTTCCACAAGCCACAGAAGGGAGGCCACCCTGGGTCCTGGAAAGACCCATGGATGAAGAGTCTGCAGACCAGGTTCTGGGGCCACCTGTGTCACTGACTGGCCACGTAGTCTTAAACAAGTCAAGTCACTGGGCTCTGGTCTACCATCCGCAAAGCAGGGGGGTTAATTTTAAGATAAAATGAAACAACAAAACCAACTATGAGAGTCTCCCGGTTCTAAGGGCCCAGGACCAAGGAGAGAGCCCAGGTCCCTGGGGTTGGCACTCCCGCAGGTAGTGAAGGAGACACAGCCCACCCAGAGGACAGAGGGAAAGGAGGGGGCTCCCATGCAGGGGAGTGAGCTGGGTGCATAGGAGGGGTGGGGAGAAGAGCCAAAAGCTTCCAAACACAGGAAGAGGGCCCCTTGGAGCCTCAGTCTCCTTTCTGGCTGCTCCCCACTAGCAAAGGCTGATAGTCTGGTCTTCCCATAAATGGCCCCAAATTAACAAATTAACCCTGGGAAGCAATGACGGGATGAGCTTCAAGCGGCAGGGAAGCAGGAGTCCCCAGCAGTGTCTGAGGGAGATGCTTGCGCAGCTGTCCTTCATAGCCACCCCCGCATGCACGGAAACACACACGCACGCGCACACACGCACACGGCTCCACACAGGCTGGCAGGAAGGAGAAGGGGGGCTCCTTCAATCTGGGGGTCAGTGCCACTCGTCCTTCTCACTTGGACGTTTCTGGGTATCTCACAGCCCCAGGTTATCTGGCCCTGGTGAGGAGAGTCAAAGGACATGGGCCTTGGGACTGTGACACACCCAAAGACCAAGGTCCAGACACACAGGAGGAGAAACAGGCCAAGGGATGGGAGATGCAGAGGCCAAACTCAAAGGGCAGATTTATGAAGCCCATGGGGAGAGGGTATGTCCACTGGGAGGCGTGGGTGGAGAAACCCCAGGACGGCCAAAGACATGGATGCCCAGCGCACAGACACAGGCAGAGGCGGGGACAGAAGACTGGCAGCTGAGGGGAGACGCAGTCAGGACTGGTCTAGGAAGCGGTACCTGGGAAGTGTGGAGGTTGTGACACTCCACACAGGGATGGCGGGTGGCACAGGGTCCCTGCCGTGGTGGCCTGCTGCTATCAAGTAGGGAGGAAATGTCTGTTAGCCAAAGAGACTCCCAGCCGGCCAGAGGGAGGGTGGCCCAGTAGTCTCCACTAAGGGATACGGCTGCTGTGGAGCCAATGGGCATGAAGTCCCTGGCCTTAGGCCCAGATGAGGAGACAGGAGGCCAGGGCTGTGAGGTCACGTGCCTGTCTTTGTTGTACCCTGATCTTTCTTAAGTCTGGTCGTGATGATGAGGAACCTTAGGCCAGAAAGAACTCCAAGTCCCCAGGGTGCCACAGGTCTCACCCTGAGAGCCCGGAACCTTCTGAAGACTTCATAAAGGGCTTCTTCCTTCCTTGCGTCGCTCCTGTGCCTTTCTCTCTCCCTTTCTTCCCATTCCTAGCAGAAATGCCAAACACCCAAGCCCAAGGCACTAGAATTTGGAGAGTCCCAGCCCGTCCCATCACGATGAAAATACGTGTGTTGGTATTTGCTGTCCCTACCAGGGGCTCACTCTCCCCCTCCCCACCTCTGTGCTCCTAACTCAAACCAACAGGGAACAAGGACTTGCTGAGGGCTGAGGGCTTTCCAAGGAAGGCAGCCTTGGGTCTTGCTCCTGTTTCCAAACGGCTGGTCCTTTCTGAGGTCTAACCTCCGCTCCTCCTGCTGCTGTAGTACAGCCTCTTCTCTGGGGCTGTGAGGCTCAGAAAGGATGGAGGGAGGGCAGAGCAGGGCCTCGGGGTGAGGTCTTTCTGGGTTGCTGCCCTTCTGGGGGCAGAGGTGCTCTGGAAAGGAGGCGCTAGGGTCCTGAAGTCACAGAAGGCTGCTCAGGCCACGTCTGGGCTCTAGTCCTCAGAGCTTCCTCCGGTGATTCATCCCCTCCCCCCATCCACGGTTGTTTTCACTCATTCTTTTGTTTCCCCTCCTTTCTCCTGTCCCAGACTGCGGGGGTGGCGGGGGCACCTGGAGGGGTTTCGGGTGGCTGGCTGTCTTTCGTGGCTTTTCAAAACCCCAGACTCTCCCTCGCCCACCTGAGTTTTAGCTTCACTATTTTCTCAGCCCTGGGATCGGGATGTATCAGCAGAAAATTCTCCCCACGGCTGTGGGGAGGGCCCTGGCCTGGGCTGGGGGTAGTGTTCACCAGGTACAACCGCTTCTCCCCCCGGCCCCCACCCGGCCTTGCTCCCCTGTGGTGGCACCTACCACCTTGGTTTCCAGCTTTGCAGAAGCTGAGGGAACTGAGAGCTGAGAAAGGAGTGAGGCTGGTGACAGGTGGGGGGTGCAAGAGACCCCTGGCCAGGAGCTGTGGTCTCAGTGGAGGAGGGACTGAGCCTTCTGGCTGAGGGGAGAGGAGGAGCCTAAGCTAAGAAAAGAGATGCATTCCTCTGCCTCATTCATTCATTCATTCACTCATTTCTGCAAAGAGAGGCCTACCAAGATGTGCGGAAACCCAGTCCATGCCCTAAAGGAGCCGTGGTCTTCTGGAGAAGTCTCCAGGAGCTCAGTGGGGATGGATAAGTTGTCCCACCTTGGCCTTAGGGAGAGGGGGAAGGGCAGGAAGAGGCTGGGACCACAGAGGAAGAGTCGGGACACAATAATATAACATCTCTTGGGATCTTTATACAGACGCGAGCCCTGGCTTTAGCTCTGTGGGTTTCCTCCTTGAATTCTATTTCCTAACCCACCACCTTCACTTCATACTCTTTCCCCTGCAGTGACCTTGTCCTCTATCCCATTCTCCTTGGCGTGTTGGGGCATCTCATCCTCACGGAGTATGTTGCTTAAGGGTTGAGGGCGCTGACTCCACAGTTACAGAGACCTGGATTCAAATGCCTGATCCGCCTCTTCTGGCCACGTAACCTTAGTCCAGCCACTTATTCTCTCTAGGCCTCAGTTTTTTCATCTGTAAATGGGGACAACACTAGTAGCACCTACTTCGGAGGGTTGTGATTATTAAATGAAAATGTACATAAAGCCTGGCACAGAGTAAGAATTTAGCTATCACTTATGTCTATTATTATTATTCCTTCTAATCAATATCCATTGGAGAAAAAGGGGAGAGAAAGAGAAGACAGGGAGGGGCCCAGCTCTCGGCTGGTAGGGCACCAGGGGGAGATGAGGACTCCAGGGTTCCACTCTCTGAACCCATCCTCCACTACGACTGGGGCGGGGTCTGGGGTTTGAGGGGAGAGATCCCCTGGTTGCAGCCCCTCCTTTGCTCCCACCACTTCCTCTCTGTGGTACAGGGCACCTGGACAGGGCCCAGGGTTGGCTTCCTAAAGTGGCACAGGGCCAGGCTCTGGATGCATTCAAAGAGCACTATCAATGAATCTCGCAGCTGTGAGAAGGGTGCGATTAGAGGAGGTTGGAGGCGGAGAAGGATGGACCACTTTGCCTCTACCATATTTCTCCTCATAGGGGGTTCTGGTCGGATGCTCCTGGGGATACTTCAACCTCTGAAGCAATCCAGAGGAGATTCATTTTCTTTTTCTAGTACTGTATCAGAACGAAGTTTTAGAGGTCCCACTGGGTGGCAGGGAAGATCCAAGAATGAGATCGAGAGGTGCTAGCCAACCCCATCCCCTGGAAGGAGCAGCCTGGCACAAAAGCAGGAAGAGGGACGAAATTCTTGCTCTTCAAAGTATAGGCTGAAGACCCACAAGCTTGGGCCCGGACTGGGGGCTTGTTACAGTGCAGAACCTGGAGCAGCACCTGAGAGCCCCGGTGTTCCTGCTTGAGATGCAAAGGGCTAGAATCATTCAGTCACTAGGTGATTTAAGGAGCTGGCATGTGCATTTGGGCATTTCTCTGTCCTTCTGGAAGCCTGTGGAATTAGAGGGTTTTCTTTTGGTAAGCCTCAGAAAAGAGCTGCAGGTGAGATACGGAGATCTTCCCGACAGTGGGCGTGGGCACGGCAGAGTTAGGGCGGCCATGGGAGCAGCGGTGCAGGGGCTGGCTAGAGGTTCCTGACCTCTGCTTGGCTCCGGTTCCTGGCACCGGCAGGCCCTTACATGGTAAGTTCCTGGCAGGCCAGGTTCCCGGGCAACGGTTTGAGTAATCCTGTGATTACTCAGCTCCCCCTCCCCAATCTGGGTTCCCACCACCTGCTGCTGCCAGGAGTAGCTCCCGGGGGGCAGCTTTTGAAGGTGTGTTATCATCAGACATGTTTTCAGCTCCTCTTGCTGCACCCCCCAGACCCTTTCCCGTTCTCCCCGCCCCTCCTCCACCCGCCACACACACTCACGCATGCTGCACCCGTACTTTCTCTTTGAGGTTTGGGTAGATGGCATTGAAGGGGGTACAGGTGGCAGGGGAAGGAGGGAGCAGTAGGACAGGAGGGCCCGATAGAGCTGAGGGGGCCTGGGGTTGGGCATGGGACCAGGACACGAATGTGGGTTTTTCTGTGGCTCTCTCCATTCCTGGGTCTCTCTGTTTTTCATGGTCCCAAACCTCTTGGTCTCTTCAGTTCAGAGAGACTAGAGGTTCTGACTCTGTGACCCTATGTGCCTGTCTCACTGTGTGCCTCTGTCTTGGACGGTGGTTGGGGAGGATGGAGGAGGGGCTGACTTAGTGGCTGGGGTCCAAGGCTCCGGCGTTCCCCAAACACAGGTATTTGTGAAGCGGGTCCTTGGCTGGCTGCTTCTTCCTACAAGAACAGCAGGGTCTTGGCGACACTGTTGTGAGGACCCTAGGGCCGGGACCAGCAGCGGGTCAGGCGTGGGGCAGGGAGAGGTGTCTGGGGTCACCCATGTGGTCAGCACACACACGCATGCGGATGTGGCTCTTGGAGAAGGGAAGAGGCAGGGAGGCCTGTGGTTGCCTGCTGGGCCGGAGCCCGAGTTCCCACTGTGGCTTGGCCTAATCTCCCTCCCGCTTACTTTTTTGGGTGACCCATGTTGGTTTCACCCCTCTCCGGTCTTGGGGCCCCTGAAGAGAGAGATACCACAGGGCTGGAGGGGAAGGTGTTGGCAAGAGCAGAACCTTGGGGGCTTAGAGCTTCTCAGCCTCACCGGGGGGCTTCTTGGCCTTCACTGCTGCTCAGCAGTGACGGGCACACATATGCTTCCCCGTACACAGTGCTCTGCTCAGCTGCCATCATTTAATTCTTCTGTGCTACCTAGGTCACCCCAGGGACAGGCAATATAATTTTCATCCTGATCTTACTAACAAGGGAACTGAGGCATAGAGAGAGAATCTAAGTGACTAGAAGTGTGAGCGCCCCCACATTTTCTGCCCCTCTTCCAGGCATCCAATCCCCACTTATTCTCTCTTCCCCTCCATGTGCTAAACTTTGCTATTAATTTACTGGAAAAAACCTGAAAAGCTGACTTACTGTCTGGTCCTGGGGTGACAGCAGCTAGTGAGCCGTGTGGGCACCATGAGCTGTTGGCAGCAAGTGCGGCTGGGGGCGGTGCAGGGGGAGAATCAAGTTCTAATGGAGGTGGCCAGGCGCGGTGGCTCACGCCTGTAATCCTAGCATTCTGGGAGGCCGAGGCAGGAGGATTGCTCAAGGTCAGGAGTTTGAAACCAGCCTGAGCAAGAGCGCGACCCCATCTCTACTATAAATAGAAAGAAATTAATTGGCCAACTAAAAAAAATATATAGAAAAAATTAGCCGGCATGGTGGCGCATGCCTGTAGTCTCAGCTACTCGGGAGGCTGAAGCAATAGGATCGCTTGAGCCCAGGAGTTTGAGGTTGCTGTGAGCTAGGCTGACGTCATGGCACTCTAGCCCGAGCGACAGAGTGAGACTCTGTCTCAAAAAAAAAAAAAAGGTTCTAATGGAGGGACTTCAGACACCACCCGCCTGTCCCCATGCAGAGGCAGCTACTTACTCACTTACTCTGACTCAGCTCTAGGCCGGCCTGAGGGGGTGATGGTTTAAGGGCAATGCAAATCATATTGCGGGGAAAGGCAGGCAAACCATGGTCTCCCTCCCCACCTCATGTCAGTAGGTGGCACTTGTGCCCAGGGTCCAGGCCTGGGGCAGAGTGGAGGTCACAGGAATGTGGATTTGCCCTCCAGGGAGGCTGCCACTGCCTTTGTCCCTCAGATGGGAGACATGTCATAGATGAGAAGGGGCTTCAGCCCTAGATCACTTTTCTGGCCTGCTCCGTCCCAGGCCTCCCCCCTCAGAGGGGAGGCAGCAGGTCAGCGATGGTGGGAAAGACCCCTATGCTCTTTTTTTTTTTTTTGAGATAGAGTCTCACTCCGTTGCCCGGGCTAGAGTGCCGTGGCATCAGCCTAGCTCACAGCAACCTCAAATTCCCGGGCTCAAGCAATCCTCCTGCCTCAGCCTCCCAGGTAGCTGGGACTACAGGCATGCGCCACCATGCCCGGCTCATTTTTTCTATATAGTTTTAGTTGGCCAATTAATTTCTTTCTATTTGTAGTAGAGACGGGGTCTCACTCTTGCTCAGGCTGGTTTCAAAATCCTGACCTTGAGCGATCCTCCTGCCTCGGCCTCCCAGAGTGCTAGGATTACAGGCGTGAGCCACCGCGCCGGGCCGCCATGTGCTCTTGGAAGTGCTAAAAACACCTGAAGCAGCCAGGAATCCCGGCCTCTGCCCAGCTGCCTTTCAAGCATGGGCAGGGAGAAGGCCTCCTGCTGGTCCCTTGCAGCTCAGCAGAGAACTGTGGCATTGACAAGCACAGGGCAGAGGAGATGAACCTGGGACCAGCAGCAAATCGCTGGGGAGAGGGAATAGGTACAGGTTACAGTGAGCTCAGTGGGAGAGAAAATCTGGGGTCCCAGTGCCCCATGGGCAAATGCTAGCATACTAATGTGCATGTGTGTGCACCAGCTCTGACAGACATGGCCACCGGCTCACAAATCACATGCACATTTCATGCATACACACATGAAAGTACACCTCCAAATATGTCCACTGATATGTGTGTCCCAAAGCCAGGTACACAGAACAGCACAGGAAAGCCCAGGGAACCAGGATGTAGACCCAGCTCTAGGCAAACTAGCTGTACAAACTCAGGCCAAGGGCCTCACCTAATCTGGCCTAGTCCTTCACCTGTAAAGTGAAGAGGTTGAATGAGACGATCTCTAGTCTCAGCTAGTTTTGTTTTTTTCAGAGATGAGATCTTGTTGCCCAGGCTGAACCCAAACTCCTAGGCTCCAATGCCCAGTGTTTTTGTTTTTGTTTTTCTCAAAAAGTCCTATTTAGTCACTTCCAAGCTTTGTGACCATAGGCAAGTTACCCAATTCTTTAAGCCACAGTTGCCTCATATATATGCAATGAAGATAATAGTACTCCTTCATAGCAGTACTTTATAGGATTGCTAAGATTAAATGAGATACTCTATTGAAACATGGTGCCTTGTACATAGTAAGTGCTCAGTAAAGCATTAGTTTAACTTAAAGCAGAAAAACATAACCAGTTCCCTGAGAGGCTCATAGGCCAGAGACATGCTCTTTGACTCCTCACAGATAAATGGCCTCATTACAGAAGTTTTCCATTCAAACTTCAGTAACATAGGTGTTAGCAGCTATGGAAAACAAAAAAACAAAAAACAAAGAAAACAAAACTGGGCTCAAGTGATCCTCCCGCCTTGGCCTCCCGAGTAGCTGGAGTTATAGGCATGAGCCACCACGCCTGGCTTAGCCAGTTTTAACATTCATGACTTGTGCTCACACAGCTAGACATAGATGACCTTGTACACGCATAGGCATACCCACTTTTACACACTGACAGAGACAGAGCCGCCCTCTCTCCACTCTGAGGCCAAGGGCCTAGGAGCCCTGTTTGATTCTCCCCCTGGCTCTCGGGCACCTGGCAGAGCTGGGTTGTCAAGCCCCACTCTCCTGGACTCCATCGCCAGCTGCCATCTTTCTCTGGGTCCCAATGTGAGTCCTGCCCCCTTGGTTCCTCGTCTCTGTGCAGCCCCACCCTGAGCCTTCACCGTCTAGCTGACAATGCCTGGCATCTCTGCCCAGCCCCCAGATGCCTCCTGCCTGCTGTACCACATCTTCCTGCCATGCCCTACCCTCTGCCCATGGGACCTGAGCCCCAGTGGGGGAGGGAGGCACAGAGGAAACCCCTTGGGCGGGAAGCAGGTGTTGTGAGGCAGTGAGGACTCCTATGTCCCAAGGCAGGAGGGAGGCAACTGGAGCTTTTCAACTTGAAGGGCTGAGCAGGTGGCCTCTCCGCAGCTGCTTTCTCTGCCTCTATAGTGCTGATACAACTCCCGGCTGCCCCCTCAAAGCTCCCCTCCTCTGGGAAACAAAAACCAGCTTCCTCAGACCCTTTGCTGGGAAGCGCTTGGCATTTCACTTCCCCTTCCATTTTGCAGGAGGGAAATAGCACGCTGGAGCTGCTTGGAGACAGCGGGAAGCACCAGGCACCTGTATCCACAGCCCAGGTTCATGGTGGTGGAATGCAGAAAAGGCTCCTGGGCTGACCTACTTCTCTTTCTTTCTTCTAGCACAAATTGAAGTGATCCCTTGCAAAATCTGTGGGGACAAGTCATCTGGGATCCACTACGGGGTTATCACCTGCGAGGGGTGCAAGGTGAGTTGTTGGCATGTGAATGTACACTCACACACACACACACACACAGTCTCATTAGAGATGGAGAAGGGGCTTAATGGCCTTTGTTCTGACTCCAGGAATTGTCTCCTGAGGCAGCGAGGGAACTACCTGAATGGCACCTCCCTGGAGGGCCCTAAACACAGGGAGGGCCTTGTCTTAAGCTGGGAAAGTGACTGCAGGACAAATTGCAATTACACAAAGAAATGGAGAAGAGAAAACTGACAGGTTGCAGGATATGGGGCCAGAGCTTGTGGGTTGGAGGCCCTCAGGAGCGAGCTGGCCCTGGCCAGGATAAGCAGCCTTGGTCTCCACCTGCCTTCCCCAGGGTTTCTTCCGCCGGAGCCAGCACTGTAACGTGGCCTACTCCTGTACCCGTCAGCAGAACTGTCCCATCGACCGCACTAGCCGAAACCGGTGCCAGCACTGCCGCCTGCAGAAATGCCTGGCGCTGGGCATGTCCCGAGATGGTGAGGCCAAGCGGGCAGCTCCCTGGGGTTTTCCTGGCATCTCCGGAGGGGCAGCCTGGCCTGCGGTGCTACACAGGCTTAATCTGCAAAACTGCCCTCCAGAGGTCTGCTCTCTTTTCCTGCCTCTGACAGCCCCTGTCTCTTCCACCCCTTTGGTGGTCGTTCCCATCAAAGCTCTTCCGAATCCCCAACTTTAGGCTTTGCTAGAACAAACCTCCTTTTTCCAAGGTCCCAGACCTCTTCGGTGGGGTCCTCACTTTGGGTATGGGGATGCGTCCTCACTTTGCTCCCCCTGGCCCTTCCCCCATTCAGTTCCCGCATCTTCCCCTCCTACCCGAGGGTTCTATTTCTTGTTCCATCTCCCTCCCCAGGTCCCCATTCCTGTCCTGGGACACGGGCTGTGTCTAGCAGTGGAGCCAGAGTCAGCCTCTGAACCACCCAGAAGGCGTGGGGTGGGGTGGGCTGGGATTCCTGGGCCTTCTCCACCTTCCTGACCCACCAGCTCCTCACCCGTCCCCCCACGCCCCCCACCACAGAAGGAGCCAGGGCGGGGCTGGGGGAGGCATGAGGTGATGAGGAGCCAGAAGGAGCCTGTCAGCACTTTTCGGTGCCCAAAATAACAAAGCGAAAGGAAGCACGCAGGGGTGCAAAGGGGCAGGCGGGGCGAGGGGCTGTGCCCCCACACCTGGGAGGGGTGGCGGGGGAGTGAAAAGGCAGGAAAGAGAGAGCAGAAGAGGATGTTCAGAAACGAGCCGCGGAGCCCGGGTTGGGCTGTGGTGAGTATCTAGGTCACCAGGGAGCCTGCAGGCCTGACCACAGGGAGACCTGTGTTCTCAGCCCTCCTCTTCCTCTGGCCCCCCACCAGACAGGCGGGGTGACCCCAATACAGCTTGAGGCCCTCTGCTCGACCACCCCAGCCCCAACGTCAGGAGGCCAGAATCCCCAGCCCAGATGCAGTCCTTGGATTCTGCCACTGTTAGAAGCGTGTTTAGAACTTAGAAGATTTTGTTCAGGAGATGGAAGTGGCAGGCTGGACAGATCCTGAAGCAAACGAGAGCGAGAGGTGGAAGGGATCTTGAAAATAAGCTCCCTGAATGCTGGAGAAGCTGTGCTTGGAGCCGGCTATTCAGAGAGTAGCAAGTTAGTCCTGTACTAACCAAAACACCTGTTGCCCCTGCCCTGGACCCTGTTCTCCTGCCTCATAAACTCCTGATTCCTGGACCTCTTTCAGCTGTCAAGTTCGGCCGCATGTCCAAGAAGCAGAGGGACAGCCTGCATGCAGAAGTGCAGAAACAACTGCAGCAGCAGCAACAGCAGCAGCAGGAACAAGTGGCCAAGACCCCTCCAGCAAGGGGCCAAGGCGCAGACACACCCGCCTACACCTTGGGCCTCCCAGATGGGCAGCTGCCCCTGGGCTCCTCTCCTAACCTGCCCGAGGCCTCTGCCTGTCCCCCTGGCCTCCTCAGAGCCTCGGGCTCTGGGCCCTCATATTCCAACAACTTGTCCAAGGCCGGGCTCAACGGGGCCTCATACCACCTTGAATACAGCCCTGAGCGGGGCAAGGCTGAGGGCAGAGAGAGCTTCTATAGCCCAGGCAGTCAGCTGAGCCCTGACAGATGTGGACTTCACTTTGAGGAATCCAGGCATCCTGGGCTTGGGGAGCCAGGACAGGGTCCAGACAGCTACTGCAGCCCCAGTTTCTGCAGCACACCGGAGGCACCTTATGCCTCCCTGACGGAGATAGGTGAGCAGCTCGGGAGGTGGAGGGGGTAGTGAAGATGAGGGAGGGACTTCCACCAGCACCCCATATCAACCAAACATAAGCCCAGGAGGGTTGAGGTGTCCTGGACAAGGGGACGAGGGAGGAGGCGGAGTAGCACAGGACAGACAGAGAAACGCCCTTGAATGGGTGGGAGTAGGAGCTGGCTGGGGTCAGCCGTGCCTTCCTTCTCTGGCCCCAGAGCACCTGGTACAGAACGTCTGTAAGTCCTACCGAGAAACGTGTCAGCTGCGGCTGGAGGACCTTCTACAGCAGCGCTCCAACATCTTCTCCCGGGAGGAGGTGACTAGCTACCAGAGGAAGGTGAGGCCAGGAGACCATGCAGGAAGGGAGGACATCCCATGCACTGGGAGAGACAGCTACCTGCACACGCATGGGGGCTAGGGCGGGCATGGCATCACAGCCACAGGCTGGCCAACAAGCCTGTGCACCACTTTTAAGTATGGTTGTGAGTGTGTGTGTATCTGTGTGTGTGTCTACACCCTAGCAGATAGATGAGTGCTTTTCCCTAGCCCTTGCCTATGTAAATTTTACCCGGCCTTCATCCTACTTCCTCTACCATCCAGACTTATGTACTTTCCTTCCTCCTCCTTCTCCATCAATAGTAACAGTAATCAGAACCCTGATGCCTATTTGTTAAACACCCCTTCTCTGCCAGGCATTGTACTAAATGCTTTATGTAATTATCTTCAACCCTTACAACAACCAATCTATGAGGGTGGTATTTCTTCCTTTTTTTTTTTTTGAGACAGTGTCTCACTCTATTACCCAGGCTAAAGTGCAGTGGCATCAGCATAGCTCAGTGTAACCTCAAATTCCTGGGCTCAAGTGATCCTCCTGCCTCAGCCTCCCGAGTAGCTAGGACTATAGGCATGTGCCACCACGCCTGGCTGATTTTTTCTATTTTTTGTAGAGACAGGGTCTTGCTCCCGCTCAGGCTGGTCTTGAACTCCTGGCCTCAAGCAATCCTCCTGCCTCAGTCTCCCAAAGTGCTAGAATTACAGGTGTGAGCCACCATGCCCGGCCTTTATTCTTATTTTTAACAGACCGGGAAACTGAGCTCTGAGGGGTTAATAGACTTCCTCAAGGTCACAGTGTGGTGGAGCCAAAGTCAAATTCATATCCATCCGGCCCCAAAGTTTATTCTGTCTCTTCTGTCACACTCTGACAATACCACCTGCTGTAAAAATACTCATTTGGCACTTCACATTTGCTTCTCTAGGTTATTAAGACCTTGGGCATGTCCTCTGTCAGAGGAGGGGAGGCAGTATGTCATTCTCACCTCGAGATCAAATTGTTTGAGGGCAAAGCAGTATCTCACATGTTTTTAATCCCCCCACAACAGCTAACTCAGTGCCAGCAGCTGGTGGGTGTTCAGCATGTGGGGCCAACTGGCAGGAATTGACCCCTGAGTGCATTTGGCAATAAAAATAGGCTTTTCAAAGTGCCAATGTCGAGAACGTGGGAGCTCAGAACCTAGCCCTGCCATCTTATTAGGTGGGGCTCCCAGGGGCTTGGGGGGATCCCCACGCCATACAGAGGGCTGCAGTGAGATCCCCCTCCCTCCCCGCAGTCAATGTGGGAGATGTGGGAGCGCTGTGCCCACCGCCTCACCGAGGCCATTCAGTACGTGGTGGAGTTCGCGAAGAGGCTGTCAGGCTTTATGGAGCTCTGCCAGAATGACCAGATCGTGCTACTCAAAGCAGGTGCCCAGGGATGGGTGGGCAGGCTGGGGGTGGTGGAGGGGTACAAACATGGAATGGAGCAGGACCAAGTGGAGGGGGGCTTCAGGAAAGCAGGATGCCGAGGGGGTTGTAGACGGATTCCTGGCTTCGCTTGACACTGTGCCTGCATTTTTCTCCCACTCCACAGGAGCAATGGAAGTGGTGCTGGTTAGGATGTGCCGGGCCTACAACGCTGACAACCACACAGTCTTTTTCGAAGGCAAATACGGTGGCACGGAGCTGTTCCGAGCCTTGGGTGAGGGGCAGGGAGAAATGAGAGCGGATTCTGATGCCAACCCCGTGCAAAGCTTCATGACCGTCTTTTAAGGACAGGTTGCCCCCCCTGCTCCAAACACCAGGGGGCGCTGTCCTTGGACACCACGGTCTCAACCACTCGCTCATTCTTCTCATTTCCACTCCATCAGGCTGCAGCGAGCTTATCGCCTCCATCTTTGACTTCTCCCGCTCCCTAAGTGCCTTGCGCTTTTCCGAGGATGAGATTGCCCTCTACACAGCCCTTGTTCTCATCAATGCCCGTGAGTGTCGCTGGGCTAGGGTAAAGGACATTTAGGTAGCAGGGGCATGGCAGATATTGAAGAGTCTGCAGGTGTGGTTAAATCTGGAAAATCGCTTTAAGTAGCAGAATGAGCCCCACCCAACATTGCCATAAAATAAAATGAGTTGAAGATTCAGAGGTGCCTCAGAGACAGACAAGAGCAGCCCAAGCAAGGTGGGATTGTAGAAGTGGGGAGAAATGAAATTGAGAGGAAGTGAGCCACTTCCCTGATAGACATGTGTCTGATTGTTAGTCTGTCAGTGATGCCATTGGAATCACCTGGAGAGCTTTAAAAACTATTTCAGCCTAAGTCCCGCTTCCAGAGATTCCGATATACAGATGCTCCCCAACTTACGATAAACCCGTTGTAAGCTGAAAATATCCTAAGTCGAAAGTACATTTAATACACCCAACCTACCAAATGTCATAGCTTAGCTTAGCTTACTTTAAACATGCTCAGAACACTTACATTAGCCTGTGGTTAGGTAAAATCATCTAATACAAAGCCTATTTTATAATAAAGTGCTGGATATCTCATGTAATTTATAGAATACAGTACTAAAAGTGAAAAAGAGAATGGTTGTGTGGGTACTCAAAGTATGATTTCTACTGAATGTGTATCACCTTCACACCATAGTAAAGTCAAAAATTGTAAGGCAAATCATCACAGGTTGGGAACCATCTGTAATTGATCATCAGGGTGCACCCGAATTTTAACAGCCTCCCCCAGGCCACCATGATTAAAAATCACTGCTCTGTGTGAACGCATGTTAATACTGTACGCGCATAACAGCAGGACTCTCATATCCACTCCACTGGAATGGAGGGGGCTGGCCTGAGCCTGCTGAGTGCTGAGTAGTCAGAGAACCCGGGGAAGTGGGTCAAGCCACTAACCTGAGTTTACAGATCAAGAGTATCAGTCTTCTGCCAGTGAGTAGAGACCTAAACATGCCCTTCAAAGTGGAAATAAACACTTTAAAGAAGATTTCTGGGTATTTTACGGAACCAGAGCAAAAGGTGGTTTTTGTGTTGAAATTAGCCACAGATAGCTGCAAAGCCCCTGGTGCTGGCCTGGGTGACTTCAGGAAGGCCACCCCCTATCAGAAGCTGTCTTTGGTGGGGGCTAGGGGAGCCCTCTTCCAACTCTTTTTTCTCCCCATAGCAGAATCCTTGTTCCTGGCATTGAATGAGCTATATGAAATATCGGGTTACCTGGGGGAGAATAGTTTGGAGTTAGGAGATTAGACATTCTCATCCCTGTCATTTCTCCCTAGTTTTCCTAGCCATCCCCCAGGTCCCAGGGTTAACCATTACCAAAACAAGACATACACACACTTAGCTGAGAAGGCCTCTAGTCAGCACAGATGTCCAAAAAGACACCGGTTTTTGGGGGGAGTTAACGTCCATGTTCTTTCTTCTCGCTATGGTCCCACCCCCTCCTTCAGACCGGCCAGGGCTCCAAGAGAAAAGGAAAGTAGAACAGCTGCAGTACAATCTGGAGCTGGCCTTTCATCATCATCTCTGCAAGACTCATCGCCAAGGCATCCTGGCAAAGGTAGGAACAGTCCCTGGGGTAGAGGAGGCCAGGCCCAGGGCCAGATCTGGGACATCAGGGCTCCTGAGGGCCAGCCAGGGTCTGCAGGTACAGGGCCACGTCATGTAAGAGAGCTCGCAACGGCAGAGGCAACTGAGGGAATGAGCAGCGTAAAGACTGGAAAGTTAGAGAGCCTGCAATTGGGAGGTACCTCCAGGGAACAATTCAGTTTAATATAGCCAGTGCTTACCCAGCACCTGCTTATACAAGGCTCTATGGAAAGATACAGAGACTCGGGTGTTGCCCCGCCAAGAGATCTTAACTTGGCATGAAGGAGAGATTTGTGTACCAATAACTCCAATGTAGAATAGGATGTGGCATGTGATATAATAATAATAATGCAATAACAAAATGCCTTCACTGTCATGCTCTCAGCCTCATGGCAACCCAGTCAATAGGACAGGTGTTAAAATCTCCCTGTAACAATAAGGACACTTCAGTGACTTGTTTATACGATTCTTCATGTGATAAATGCAAGATTTAATCCCAGTGCTCTTTCCACCACATCACTGTCCCCCCAATATATTGATAAGAGATATTGCGGAAATGTTATATTGTGTGTTAAACAGAGATTAAAAATAATTTGGAGGTAAAAGGAATGGATCACGAATGCTTCTTAGAGAAGATGACATTTAAACTAGGCTATGAAAGATGTAAGATTTTAATAGGCATTCATGGGGGTGGGGCAGGCATTCCAGGCTTAGGGAACAATCCGAGCGAAAAAACAAGGAGGCAAATGGTGCCTATGTGGACAATAGCTCGTGGTACATTCTAGCTAAAGAGTAAGATCAGGAGCTGAGACAGATTGAAGGGGCAGACGAGTAGCAGAAGATAAACCTGAAAATTAGGTCAGGGGCAGATCTGAGAGGACTTTCAATGCCATGTAAGAATTAAGGCTTTATTTCTAGATAATGGAGAGCCCCAAAGTCTAGAAAAATGATATCATCAGAGCTGTTATTTAGGCAATTTACTTCAGAGCCAGTATAAAGGAAGCATGTGTGTAATCATTCAAGCTGGCCCTTGCTATGTGCCGGGCACAGGGCTGGGTGTTAAGGATACATAAATGACTTGTCTTAAACAGTCTTGACTCTAAAGAGCTCGAACTTTAATCTACTACAGGATAGATTTGAAGAAGGAGAGACTGGAACTTGAGAGAGCAATAGGAAAGCAAATCTGGTTGGATCCACTTTCAAAATACATCCCCTCCCCCACTGCCACCCGCCAGCCCTCAGCTCACACTTGGACTATGAAAGAGGCCTCCTAGGGACCCCTGCTCTATCCTGTCTGCCCCATGGCAGTCACACAGCACCTACTCAGCACCCACAGTGGCCCTTTTTAAAAGCAATCACATCACATCCCACTCCTGTTCCCAACCCTCCTATAGCTGCCTATCCTGCTGGGAATCAGATCTAGAGTCTCTGTCATGGCCAGTCCCTGCCTTCTTCCTCACCTATGTTCCCCTGGCCCCTCAACCACCCATTCCAACCACATTGGCTTCCTTGCTGTTCCCTGGGCACATCAAGCCCAGTTTGTGTCTCAAAGTTTTGTACCTGCTGTTAGAGTTGTCTGCAGGCTCTTCCCCGACTTTTCCAAATGGTTTGCTCCATCCCTTCGTTCAGGAGAGGTTCACCCTAACCAGTTACCCCCCACAAAAAGCCCTCTCTCCCCGACCTTGCTTTAGTTTTCTTTAAAGAACTTACTATCCAACATATTATATATTTATTTTCTGGCTCCCTCATCAGAATGTAAATTTAATAAAGGTAGAGATTATATTTTATTCACTGATATATCACTAGATATATCAGTGCCCATCACAATGCCTAAGCCCAGATTCAGAGAGGTTCTCAGCAAATATTTGCTGAATGAATGAATGAAGCTATTGCAGTGGCCCAGACAACCGCAGAGTAAAGCAGTGGCAATGAAGAGAATGAATCCAGGAGATGCGGAGGGATTCCCCCAGCTGCCTGCCCTTCCCTGACTTCTGAGGGACTGAGCCAGGGAGCGGGAGGGAAGGGCTGGCGAAAGGTATTTGTGAGCCTCACTTGGTTATGTAGGAAACTGCAGGAGATCAATGGTTCTTTCAGCTTTTCTCCAGTGAGGTCTCCCTGCCTCTGTCTCCTCATGGGTTTCTGTGCCTCTTTTGTTCCTCCTTTGGTGGAGTGCCGGCAGTGGTGGTTACTACTTAACAGTACTGAGTACCTGCTTAGAAAGTCCGTTTGCCATGTGCCAAGCATTGTGATGGGTTCGGAGGGTACAGACAGGGAGAGAGAGAGAAATGCAACCTAAGGAGCCTACTTCTGGGTGGGGAGGCAGACACATCGGATCACTTTCCTACAGCATGGGAAGTGCTGCAAGCCCAAAGGAAGGGCCCTTCGTCCAGACAGGGGAGTTAAGGAAATATTCCCAGAAGAGGTGACACTTGGAGGTGAGTGAGAATTAGCCAAGCGAGGAAGAGCTGGAAAGGCAGTCCAGATGGGGGAAAGGCAGAGGCATGCAACAGCATATAACAGAGAGAGTCACGGAAGCTCACTATAATAAAAGCATAAGGTGTGTGAGTCTTTAACAAGGTTCCTTTGAGCAGCAGCAGGAACATGATTTGGGGGCTTCACCCAGAAAACATTCAACCTGTGCCACACCAGCTCCTCTCACCTCCAGTGTCTTGAAGCATACATATTTCTACCATCGCTTTTGGATTTGGCGGATCCAAAAGTGCACGTGCTTGGAGGGAAGCAAGGAGGGTTAATCCCAGCCCAGGAAGGATGAGAGGACTGCCTTGCTCTGGGGAGAGAGACAAAGTGCTGACCCTTCCTTCCCCATTTTTCCATCTCCAGCTGCCACCCAAGGGGAAGCTTCGGAGCCTGTGTAGCCAGCACGTGGAAAAGCTGCAGATCTTCCAGCACCTCCACCCCATCGTGGTCCAAGCCGCTTTCCCCCCACTCTACAAGGAACTCTTCAGCACTGACATTGAGTCACCTGAGGGGCTGTCCAAGTGATGTGGAGGAGGGACTCCTCTCCCTACAGCCTGCCGGCCCATCTCCCTGGACCCTGTCCCACCCTCAGCCTCTACCTTTCCCGTGAACCCGGGAGGGCGATCCCCGCCTGTTCTTTGGGAGACAGCAAATCCTCAGACGGTTTTCTGCCCACACTTGCCTGACAGTGGGACAATAGCCAGAGGGTGGGGATGACACCATCTCCAGCCTTGGCTTTGTTCCGTCTCATTTCCACCTTCACCCTCACCTTCTGGAAGGCATGGGGTGGGGGATGGGATATAAGGACCTCCAGGGGGACCAAGTTGTCCTCAAGAAAACAGGGGAACCCAGGACACCCTGGATGAACAAAACTCAACTCTGGGCTCAGAAGCTAAGAATAGGCCTTTGAAATACCTCATTGCATTTCCCCGCGGGCTTCGGTGGGGGAGATGGCTCAAGCTCAGAGACTGGTGGCTAGAGCCCAGAGGACCTGTACATAACATGAATCCGGATCTTTAGACTTTCTGCCTTCCCCCTTTCTCCCAGCTCGGCAAGGAAGTGGCTGGGCACCCTGCCCTTTTCCTGGGGTCTAAAAACAAACTGGATGGGGTGGGGCTGAGGGACAAGAGATCATTGTTTTATGGGATTTGGGCATGGGAATAGGGTACAGTGAAGGCCAAGAGCTTCCCAGACAGATATAGAGTTAGACCTCAAACCTCTTATGTGCACTTTAAAAATAGACTTTAGGAGTTAGCAAAATCTGATGAGAGACACACATCCGCATAAAGGTGAAACACATATAGACTCAACCTGCAATTACGCAGTTCTACGGACACATTTAATCTGACACAATCTCTGTCATCCTTGGGGGTCACAGCTCAGAGGAGCCTAGTGGCCTCAGGGAAGAGTCCCAATCCTGAGGGACCCCAGAACATTTCCATGGTGCTTCAGTCCACCAGTCTTAGACTTGCGGTGGTCCCAACGCCATCCCAGCTGCAGCTGTTTTCTACCACAAGAAGCCCCAAGAGAAGCAGGGATGGCTGGACACTGGTCAGTCAGAAAGCCAAGGACCGATCCTGGGAGGATTTCTTGGCCTGCCTTCCAGCCCTGGCCTCGTTGTAGAGAAGGGAAGCAGATGCAAGCGCACTCCCAGTGACTGGGCACACTGACTCCGGTGGGGAAGAGGCGGCCAGGGAGCAGGGCAGCTGTGATCTCGCCCGGAACTTCTTGGCTTTGTCAGCAGCTGTGAACCCTCCTCTGAGGGATAAACGATGATGAGAGGGAGGGAGGGAGGGGTTTAGCTGAGTAAACATAAACCCCAAGTTGTGCCATTCTTTATAAAATGATTTTAAAGGCAAGAGGTGTGTGTGTTGCGGGGTGAGGGAGCCTTAAATAAGATCTCCAGTCTTGCTCCTGGGTGGAGACCAGGTTCCAGCTCAGCGTTACCCAGATTCCAGCCGCCACTAGTTCCTCTGCAGACCAAGCATTCCCCAGTGAGGCTTGTGAACTGATCCTCAGGAACCCTCACCGAAGGAGCCTCGAACTAAGCTCCACAGGGGGTATTGTGTTCTGCACCAAGAACTGTCCCATGAATGATTCCCACAGGGGACGTTTAGATTTAGAGGTTGCACAGATTTGCCCTGCATCTGGAAGCCCCAAAGACAATCCTCTGGAAGGCGGTTGGCCAGAGCTCCTGGGGGGTGGGGAGGCATGGGGGGGCTGGTAGGATGTCAGGTCCGTTAGATCCCTCCTTGGCACCAGAGTCCCCCTCTGGCCCCCTCCCCCTCACTCACCAGCCTGTAGTGGTGCCTGCTGCAGCCCTCCCAGCTTGCTTTATTTATTTATTTTGCACCAACAGGGTTGCGGCAGACTCATTCTCGCCTGGTTTAAAAAGAGAGAGAGAGAGAGAGAGAGAGAGAGAGGGAGGGAGGGAGAGAGGAAAAGGGAGAAATGCTTTCTGGCTCTTTTCTCTACCTCAGTCTTGGCAGCAGTGGCCGCAGCAGCACCAGCAGCAGCAGCAGCAGCAGCAGCGGCAGCGGCAGCGGTGGCGGTGGCGACAGCGGCAGCGGGCGGGCAGGCGGCAGGAGTGGGGAGTGAGGCACACAGGGGAGGTGCAGGGGCCCGAGGGGCAGCTCGAATGGGACAGGGCCCCCAGCCCTGGACAGATGCAGTGCCAAACTTGATGTCACCAGCCAGCTTCTCCGGTAAGTGCCCCTACCTTCTGTCCCAAAGCTGCAGCTGTCTTTCCCATAATATTCTCAGCGACAAGGCCAGTCCAGTGCACCTATCCAGGCAAGAGGGTTTGTGCCCCTATCCCACCCCGGCCAACTATTAATCTTCGCCCCACAGGACTTTGATGGGGAAACTAAAATGTCCAGGTACCCCTGAGTGGAAGGACTCTAAGGAGACCTCCCTCCATCCTCCCAGTGCCCCCTCTACCTCTGGGAAGGGTCTTTCCCCACAATCAGTGTGGATATTCAAGAAATCTCTCCTTCGAGAGTGCCCTCAGCACACAGGTCCCATTCCTCAATCAGAGGTGCTTTAAAGAGAATATCCATGTTCAAATGTGTCCCTGGACTGCCACATAGAGACAAAAAGAGAGCTCCTTATCCTTGAGGGAATGGTGTCCCAGATCCCACCCCCCTGAGGGAGAGAAAGAAGTGGTTCTCACACCTGTCTCTTCCTGCAAAGTGGCCAGAGGTCAGTCCTATAGGCGTGAAGGTTGGCAAGGGAAGTTTGTGACTGTTAAGAACCGCATAAATAGAAGGGGTTAGCCCCAGAGCCCCCCGACCCAGCACGCTTTG
Organism: Lepilemur ruficaudatus; assembly: GCA_963574885.1. NCBI lineage: Eukaryota > Metazoa > Chordata > Mammalia > Primates > Lepilemuridae > Lepilemur > Lepilemur ruficaudatus. The sequence goes on along the minus strand of CAUYRT010034584.1, from coordinate 10,301 downwards.
GGGACTAAGAGGAAACTCGCAGAAGCAGGAGGGAATAATGCTGGCTTACACGCTTCGTTGCACTTGTGCTGAATGCAGAGCAAAAGGATGAGCAGGAACTGCAGCAGCAGTGATGAAGAGCTAGCTGTCAGGTGGACTTCCCAGAACAGGCACAGGGAGAATGAGGGGGGCTGGGACACATCTCTTCCTGAAGAACACGGAAGAGCCACAGATACCTGTTAGGTCAGGGGAAGGGCAAGAGTCTGGTCAGCAGCCTTTGCCCCATGTTATTCTTCCTCATCCCCGAGCCTCAGACCAGTTTCCTGCGTCCCTCTGCTCTTGTGGCTTCTTTCTTTACTTTCCCAACTACTACAATCCTCTGAAGTGTCTCTAAGACAGCCATGAGCATGATCCTTCTAGAGAAGGGTGTAGAGTGGGAAGAAAGAGGGGAGAAACCACCATCTCTTAAACTTCCTCTCCCAAGTTCCACATGGAAAAAAATAGGGCAAGTAGGAGCAAGCTGACCCCGTAGGGCTCAGAAAGGCCGAAGCCGGAAAACCCAAAGGTGACCAGGATTTCACTGCAGCTCGGCAGAAACCAGGCACACTGCCTCCCAGGGAGCATCCGTGGGCCCTTGCTCCTGTCTCTTTGGCTATTCTTTGCCAATTCCAATACTTCCTCTCCCTTAGGGTCCCTGTTGGCATTGAGCAGGGTGAGTCGAGAGGCTCTCACCACCTAGAGGACCCCTTCTTTCTATCACCTCAGCCAGCCTCCAGTGGTCACTGTAGTCACCGTCTTCCTGATACTGCCCAGACCCTGGCACCCAGAAACCTACTTTAAGTCGACAGGCTCTGTACACTGCCTGTGCCCAGACACCTGCTGTGCCAGCCAAGGGCTCCCTTCCTTCCCACCCCACAGTGTCTGCTCAGACGCACTCTCTCCTCGCTTACCTACACCTCCCCGGTTCATAATCTGTCCCTTGAGAATTACTGAGGCAGCTCAGGCCAAACGGGACAGGAACTCTCCCTCGGATTGACACACTGGACTAGAAACAAAAAACCATAAGGAGGGATATAAGAGAAGCCTAAGACTGAGCACCAAGCAACAGAACTCAGAACCTGGGCATCGTTTGGGTACCACATACACCCCAACTTCATCTGTAGGTGAGCAGCAGTGGCCCCTTGGCTCATATTCTCGGCTTCCCGGTCGAGTGCCCCCTGCATCCCGGCCATGGCTAATGTGCAGCCTGGCTGTCATCCACACAGGCATTCTGGGGAGATTGAAACTTGCTAGTCCCAGGGCTCAGGCCCTGGGCCAGGCTAAAGGAGGGCAGAGAGTGGCGGCAGAGCTGAGCCCTGCGTGCTTCCCAGAACCTTGGGTGACTTAGTCAAGGTGAGGACCTCTCTCCAATCAGGACAGGGAGCTCTGGGTCAAGGATGTGATCTCCCTGAGCCTTAGGCAAAGCTATGGGTACATAAAATGAGAGAACAAGGGTGGGCAGAGGGAACAGAGCAGAGCTTGAGGAGAGCAGATATCAGGGAGAGGGGACCTGAGATATTGCTGTAACTCACAGACAGGGAAAACCCCATTACAAGGAGACTCAAAATTACTTCCCTCCTGTTCCCTGTCCCATTCCCTTAAAACTTTCCCTGCAGAAATCAGACTCGACTAGGGTTCCATGAGCTAGTAAGCACTTGGCCAGTTAGCCAGGGCTGGGAGAAGGAAAAAAGTAGAGATTCCCCAAAGAGGAGTCCCAGGAAGCCACAGGAAGGTGGTACATCAGAACTCTTCCTGGTTCTGTGCCCTGCTTGCTGGCAATGCTGAGACAGACCAATTTCTCTCCCCTGTAAGGAAGGCCAGGGAAGTTCAGGGTCACCATCATCTGAAGCACTTTCCAAAAAGGTCCATGTCATCATCTATTCCAGGATTGAAGAGGGAATGGATGTGGCCACAGCTCCAAAGCAGGCCTGGACCCCGTGGTGTCCTCTCCTTTTCCTGCTCCTCCTGCCTGGAGGGAGCAGTGGCAGCTGCCCTGCTGTGTGTGACTGTACCTCCCAGCCCCGGGCAGTGCTCTGTGCTCACAGGCGACTGGAGGCTGTACCTGGGGGACTCCCGATGGACACTGAGCTCCTGGACCTGAGTGGGAACCACCTGTGGGGGCTTCAGCGGGGAATGCTCTCCCGCCTGGGCCTACTCCAGGAACTGGACCTCAGCTACAACCAGCTCTCCACCCTGGAGCCCGGCGCCTTCCATGGCCTACAAAGCCTACTCACCCTGAGGCTGCAGGGCAATCGGCTCAGAATCATGGGGCCTGGGGTCTTCTCAGGCCTGTCTGCCCTGACACTGTTGGACCTCCGCCTCAACCAGATTGTCCTCTTCCTAGATGGAGCTTTTGGGGAGCTAGGCAGCCTCCAGCAACTGGAGGTTGGGGACAACCACCTGGTGTTTGTGGCTCCAGGAGCCTTTGCAGGGCTGGCCAAGCTGAGCACCCTCACCCTGGAGCGCTGCAACCTCAGCACAGTGCCTGGCCTGGCCCTCGCCCGTCTCCCAGCACTGGTGGCCCTTAGGCTTCGAGAGCTGGATATTGGGAGGCTGCCAGCTGGGGCGCTACGGGGTCTGGGGCAGCTGAAGGAGCTGGAGATCCACCACTGGCCATCTCTGGAGGCTCTGGACCCTGGGAGCCTGGTTGGGCTCAATCTCAGCAGCCTGGCCATCACCCGCTGCAACCTGAGCTCGGTGCCCTTCCAAGCACTGCACCACCTGAGCTTCCTCACAGTTCTGGATCTCTCTCAGAACCCTATCTCAGCCATTCCAGCCCGAAGGCTCAGCCCCCTGGTGCGACTCCAGGAGCTACGACTGTCAGGGGCGTGCCTCACCTCTATCGCTGCCCAGGCCTTCCACGGCTTGACTGCCTTTCACCTCCTGGATGTGGCAGACAATGCCCTTCAGACACTAGAGGAAACAGCCTTCCCTTCTCCAAACAAACTGGCCACCCTGAGGCTGTCCGGCAACCCGCTAACCTGTGACTGCCGCCTCCTCTGGCTGCTCCGGCTCCGCCACCACCTGGACTTTGGCACATCCCCCCCTGCCTGTGCTGGGCCCCAGCATGTCCAGGGGAAGAGCCTGAGGGAGTTTTCAGACATCCTACCTCCAGGGCACTTCACTTGCAAACCAGCCCTGATCCGAAAGTCGGGGCCTCGATGGGTCATTGCAGAGGAGGGGGGGCATGCTGTTTTCTCCTGCTCTGGAGATGGAGACCCAGCCCCCACTATCTCCTGGATGAGGCCTCAGGGGGCTTGGCTGGGAAGGGCGGGGAGAGTAAGGGTCCTAGAGGATGGGACACTGGAGATTCGCTCAGTGCAGCTGCGGGACAGAGGGGCCTATGTCTGTGTGGTCAGCAATGTAGCTGGGAATGACTCCCTGAGGACCTGGCTGGAAGTAATCCAAGTTGAACCACGAAATGGCACCCTCTCCGACCTCAACATCACCATGCCAGGGATCCCGGGGCCCTTCTTTCTGGATAGCAGAGGCCTGGCTATGGTGCTGGCCGTCGGCTTCCTCCCCTTCCTCACTTCAGTGACCCTCTGCTTTGGCCTGATTGCCCTCTGGAGCAAGGGCAAGGGCCGGGTCAAACATCACATGACCTTCGACTTTGTGGCACCTCGGCCCTCTGGGGATAAAAACTCTGGGGGTAACCGGGTCACTGCCAAGCTCTTCTGACCTTTCCTTCCACACTGGTGACCCAGCCAAGTCAGCTCCAGATAAAAAAAAAAGGGGGAAACAGAACCAAGGCTACTTGGACCAGAACCTAGTCCCAAGCAGCGCACACCTCCACACCTCTTGCCTGCACTGCGCCAGCAACTAGTGATGCCTCTGCTAGAGTCTGCTGTCCTGAGCTTTTCCCATCCGTCCCTCTTCTCTGAAGACCTTCTCTGAAAGTCCCAGGAAACTGCAGATACACACCCTATAGTCAGTCCAGCCCTCCTTGGTCCCCCACCCCTTCCGCACACACAAAGCAAGAAACATAACCAAGGCTCCAGTCTGCTAGTCTAACCACTGGGCTTTCTTCACACACACACATCCTTTAATAACCAATACCACTTGCCAACCACAGCTATAGGATTATTTCAGAGGCGGGGCTAGGAAGTACCGTTTGCTTCCTGGAGTCTCTATTCCTCAACCAGGCAGTCTCCCTTTCTTTTTTGTTACCCAACCCCACCCCCACCCTTGTCCCTAGGCTCCAGGAACTAGAGCCCAGGGCTCTGAGGCTATAGAGAAGAGGATGGGGACAGACCACACACTGGTACTGTGTCTGCATGAGCCTCCACCACCTTCCTCTGTCTGTCAGACCATTAAACCTGCTGTCAGAAGGCCACAAGAGCAGCAGCCAAACCTAAAAATGATCTCTGGAGTTTTCTTTACTTCAATCTATTTCCTCCCCTTATTTCTGCTTTCCTACCCTTTCTGTTGCCCATTGATCATGCATTCCAAAGGCCTTGCCCCATCTAACCCGGCCTGGCCAACAGGGTAAGGAGGCCCACCGTGCCTGCAGAGAACAGCACCTGCAGCCCCAGTTTCACTCTCCATCTCGGGAGCAGGAGAGATCCTCCACATTCCAGGGGATCCCTATGTGGGAATTCCAAACTAGGACACCCAGCTTCTGCCCTTCTTTCCCGTTTCTCCAACAGGCTCTCCCTACCATTCCAGTGTCACAGATCCCTTGTGCCTTTGGGGGAAAGCCAGAAAGGAACTCCCAGAGAATGTGGGATGAAAGCAAGAATCTGCAGTTGTCAAGGGAGAAAGACCCCAGACACAATAGGGACTAGGCTTGGAGGAAGCAGGGAGGAGGGCGCTGCAAGCTGTGGTGAGAACTGAAGGGCAGGGGAAGCAACTGCCTGCCTGGTTCATTTCCACCAGCCCTCTGCGGCTTCCCCTTGCTCTGTGCTTAGCGCAGCCCCAGTGGGAAGCTGTCTCTGGATAGAGGTCACTGACTTATACTTTACAGAGACCCTGCATGGGGAGGTGGAGTGGGAGGTGGAACTGCTGACTACCACTGAGTGTACTTCAAAAAGAGGGCGAAGCAGAGCCCAAAGAGAAGTAGAGATGCCGATGCCAGGAGCTCGAGGGACAGGGCAACAGCCCCAGCATCTTGGAGGGAATGAGTGACGGGGGAGGAGCGTAGTGGGAGGGAGGATGAGAAGTGGAGATCATATGGCCCTGGGGAGCCTCTCTCTGCAGCAGCATCTGCCCAATATCCTTAGTTTCCCTCCAATCTCTGGACTCCCACCCACCCCTACACCAAAACATACGCAAGCATCATGAGCTCTCCAGCTGATTCCTGCTGCTGCCATTGTCCTTGTGAGGAGACACCACTCATTAGAAGATTCCCAGCTCAAACTGTCCCTGATAGGCAAGGGGAGCCAGCACCACGGAGGAGGCAAAGCTGGATCACAGGCAAGCTCTTTAGTGGGGCAGAGACGGAGAATGTGGGGGTGGGGCCAGAGGTGAATGTGGGAACCTAGCAGTTTGGAGAGTGAGGCTGGAGAAACTGACATTCTTGAGAAATGGGTATCCCTGAGTCTCCAACCTCCCCACCCTCCATGCACACACAACTTAATTAGCATCCCCGCAACCTCCCCACTCCAGTGTATAATGTTCCAGAAAGGGTTCCTGGGGCACAGCCCTCCCTCTCCTCTCCATAATCTTCCACCAGCAGTTTATTAGGTTGGGACTTCGGAGTTGGGTGCTGGCACTTCTCACTCTAGTTGCCCTCTCTGCAATGCAGACACGGGCAGAAGTAGCAGTGCTGTTCAGAGAAATCTTCTCTGGGGAGCCCCTGACACAGTTAGGAACCGATGACTGTCTGGCACTGGGAGTTGCTGCCGCCCAAAGTAACCTAAAGCGGCCCTGCCCAGTAGAAATAGAATTCAAATCATATATGTAATTTCAAACTTTCTAGTAGCCACATTAAAAAAATCAAAATGAAATAGATACAATTAATTTTAATACTATATTTTATTTTATTCAATATACCCAAGTTATTATCATTTCAATATGTTAATGTAAAAATCAGTAGTGAGATATTAACACTATATTTTCATACTAGGTCTTTAAAATCCAGTATATATTTTACATTTATAGCACATCTCAATTCAGTCACTAAGTTTTCACCAGAACTATCTTATTTATATTTAGATATCACAAAATTCACTGTTGAAAAAGAAAAAGATTCACATGTCCAAGTTATTGCAAACATAAAACGTTTCCAATAACTAAATCGAGTGTATATTTTAAATTTTTTTTTTTTTTTTTGAGACAGAGTCTTGCTCTGTTGCCTGGGCTAGAGTGCCGTGGCGTCAGCCTAGCTCATAGCAACCTCAAACTGCTGGGCTCAAGCAATCCTCCTGCCTCAGCCTCCTGAGTAGCTGGAACTACAGGCATGCGCCACCATGCCCGGCTAATTTTTTATATATATATTTTTTTAGCTGTCCAGCTAATTTCTTTCTATTTTTTTAGTAGAGACGGGGTCTCGCTCTTGCTCAGTCTAGTCTCGAACTCCTGAGCTCAACCGATCTGCCCGCCTCGGCCTCCCAAAGTGCTAGGATTACAGGCGTGAGCCACTGTGTCTGGCCTATATTCTAAATTTTCAATGAATTAAAATTAAATAAATTTAAAATTCCATTCCTAAGTTTACTATCTACCTTTACAAGGGTCCAATAGCCCACGTGGCCAATGACTACCACACTGAAAAGCGAAGCTCCATCATACAATGACCCGTGGCATAGACTAGAGTTTCCTTGGCAGCAGTGGACAAAGTATCCCCCCAAAATACATTTAATCTCAGGGAAATGCCTGTGGAGTTAGCCCCCACCAACTACCACCCCTACACTCCTTTCACAGCTCTTCCAGAATACCTTCGAGAGGTGAGCCTGTTACTGTACGAAAGCTGCTGTGCTGGGCACTTCCATAGCTTGTCCAGTCATTAGCAAGACAGTCCCGATCTTACCTGAGGAGTCTGCTCTCAGCTCAGCTGTGACCGTACAGGCTGGAGTGTGTGTGTACCCGGGAGTGTGCAAATGTAACTGGGGCGTGAGCGAGTGGTGTGTGTGCGTGACTTTTGGGGCCACATGCATGTGTGGGGATGTTACGGGACAGTAATACAAAGAGAAGAAAATAACATTTGTGTGGGTGGCTTTATATATGTTTTCTTATTTAATCCTCACACCTACCCTATACGGTAGGCAGGCATTTTAGCTGATGGAACTAAGGTCAGACAGAATAAGTTGCTTGAGAACACAGCTAGGTGAGTAAGGGAACTGCATTTGAACTTAGAGCTGTCTGACTCAGAGCTCATATACTTTACACCACACTATCACACTCACTGTCACACTCTTATAACTCCCTCTCCCAGGGCCTTTCAGTTGCAGGACATGACCTATAAAAAAAGGTGAGATCTTCTCCCCACCTACTCTGAACTTTCAGGGGACACTAGGGTCAGTTGCTGATCCTCACCTTTCTTTGACACCTCTAATGTATTTGATTCAGGAAGTTGGAATTGTTTGTTTGTTTTTACTCTTTCTTCTCTGTCCCCTCCCCCAGTGTTTTTACTGACTCTGTCTCAGGAACCAGTAGAAAGGAACAGAAATTCCAGGGATCAGATAGACTGAAGTGAAATACCTGGCTTTCAGCAAAGAGCCTCTCAAAATTAAAAATGGAGGCTTCATTGGACTGATTCTTGATATTAGGGTAAAAATAAATAAATAAAAACAAAATGGAGGCCTCAGACTTCCTGGTTCCTTTCTGGGTTCTAACCTTAGCAAGCTCTTATGTTACAGAGAGAGGCTGCTCAGGAATTTCCAACATGGCGGAACAACCTGTGAGCTGTTTCAGATTTGAGGGGAGTTTGACTCTGCCCACCTCCTGCCTACCCCTGCCTGATAGAACCTTCCTGAGGTCATCCCATCCTGCCCTCCTCCCTTCCATTTCAGACATGGTCTCACCTAAGCTGAGGGAATACGGACCCAAAGATACTGTGGCACTGTTTCAACACTCTGAATTTTGGTTCCTGTTACATTCTTTCTTCAATTTCTGGCTCTATCTTCTTGGCTGTGCTGGATCCCTGATTTCCTGAGAGCCTTGCAAGGCAATGATCCTTAGCTTTTTTGAGTCACAACCACCTGAGCATACCTGGTGCAAACTATGAATTCTCCTCTGGTGTAAGCTATGAACAAGTCTTTAGACATCATCCAGTCATTCTCAAGCCATGACAGACTCCATGGAATGCAGGTTAAAAACCTCTGCTGTGAGAAGCCCCAGGTTGGGGGGCGGCATGAGAGGTAAGGAGAAAAGGCTAGAAAGCCTACAGTGTGGAGCAGACATCAGCACAAGTAAGAGCACCTTGGTATGATGGGTCCTGTAGGAAAACATGCTCTTGCCTCTAGCATTTTCTCCTCCCCAACCCCTTTCTTCCACCAGCACCCATCTCTCAGGGAGAAGCAGGAGACTTTGGGTGGGACTCTCTCTCTAAGAAGGAAGTATGGCGGAGAGTGTCTGAAACCAGGGACTCCTGAGTCCAGTCCCTCCGAACTGCTTCGTAAGGGGAATTAAGTAGGAAAACAGAGTTGGGTGGTAGTGCTGGGAGAGGCTTAGGAGAATCTCTCTCCTAGGACACCTGCCACAGTTCATCAATCTGACCTAAAGACTGAATGAGTAGCACCAGCATAAATTATGATAATAAGGCTCAGGCTCTCAGTCTTCCTTTCTGGTGAAGAAGGCTTGATTAACGGGGGAGGGAGCAGTAGTGAATCCTACAACGGGGAAAAAGGAGAGATGAGTGCTGTTTTTCAGAGGCTCAGACTGCTGAATATCGTTTGAATGGATCATCCGCATGTTGCACAGGAAGGGAACTCTGAGCAGTCAAGACTCTGGGGCCAGGCTACCTGTGTTTGAGAACCCCTCACCACCCAGACCTCTAGCTAAACTCTACTTTCCTGCTTCAGCTTATTGAAGGGAAACACCTGCCCACCGAACTCTGAACTCGGGCAACCCACACCTTATGTTAACTCATTTCACCTACTACCTCCTACAACCTGTTCAGAACACCCTTCAAGGAAAGAAAATAGACTCTTAAAAACTGGAGATGAGAATAAAGAAATTACATTTCAGTCAATCCCAGCATCCTACAACTCAATCTTTGAATCCTGATTCGAGCTCTTAGAGGGGAAATGAGATGACAAATCCCACACACACGGTGACTTGGGAGCGAATTTGGAATCAGCTCACCTAAAGTTATTCCTTCTATTCCCCAACTTCCCTACCCAGCCAGTTAGAAGTCAACCTTCTTTTTAAAAATTTCCCGGAAAAGTGATTCCACCTGGATTTTTCACTACTCTGATTAAGAAATTCCTCCTGTTACTTAATTTTTAAACTTTCTTTTTGGACTTAAACTTCCACCTGGATTTTCATGGCTCTGATTAAGAAATTCCTCCTGTTATTTAATTTTTAACTCTTCTTTTTGGACTTATATGTCCTCTTTTTTTTGCCCATGCTGAACCCCCATGGGAAGATGACAGGCCCGTGAAGAAGTAGGTCTGTGCTTTTTATAGCAATATTGGACCTTCTTCCTTGAATCTTTTTTTTTTTTTTTGAGACAGGGTCTTGCTCTGATGCTGGGGCTAGAATGCAGTTGTGTCATCATAGCTCACTGCAGCCTCCAACTCATGGGTGCAAGTGATCCTCCCAGCCCAGCCTCCCAAGTAGCCCAGCTAATATTTTTTTTTTCATAGCAACGAGGTCTCCCTATTGCCCAGGCTGGCCTCAAGTGGTCCTCCTGCTTCAGCACCCCGAAGTGCTACATTACAGGCATGAGCCACAGCATCTGGCCATCTTTTTCCTTTTGATTTTTTTTTCTTTATTGAAGTATACTTTACATATCATTCCTTTACTCCATTTTAAGTATACAATTAAATGATTTTCAGTGAATTTACTAAGGTGTACAGTTAATCACATAAATCAGTTTTAGAGGAATTCCTTTCCCCTATTGAGACCCTTAATTCCGCTCCCCAACTACTTTTCAAGCATGTCCCACACCTCCACAGTGCCCCACCACGTCGCTCAGACGTCGGTTTATCCCCCACCCCCCAATTCCCTAGTGATCACTCCCACCATTTGAGCACCATAGCGTTAATCAGTCAATACCAGTTTGATGGCGAGTACAAGTGGGGCCCATTCTTCTGGTCTTGTGTCACCTCACTTCGAATAATGGGCTCAAGCTTAATCCAGGATAATATAAGAGGTGCTAACTCACTGTCATTATTTCCTTT
>CAUYRT010034582.1:0-11253 GCA_963574885.1 Lepilemur ruficaudatus | reverse complement strand
TGGGAGTGATCACTAGGGAATTGGGGGGTGGGGGTAAACCCACATCTGAGCGACGTGGTGGGCACCGTGGAGGGGTGGGACATGCTTGAAAAGTAGTTGGGGAGCGGAATTAGGGGTTTCAATAGGGGAAAGGAATTCCTCAAAAACTGATTTATGTGATTAACTGTACACCTTGGTAAATTCACTGAAAATCATTTAATTGTACACTTAAAATGGAGTGAAGGCGTGACATGTAAAGTATACTTCAAAAAAAAAACCAAACTACCATCTTTGCTTTCTGTCTCCATTGAAATACAGTCATGCATCTTTAATGATGGTGATACATTCTGAGAATTTCTCAGGAATTCATTGTTTGATGATTTCATCATTGTATGAACATCACAAGGCGCACTCATGCAAACCTAGATGATACAGCCTATCACACACCTAAGCTATATTGTATAATTGCACCTATGCGACAAACCTGTACAGCATGTTACTACACTTAAAACTGTAGGCAGTTGTATCACAAGGGTATTTGTATGTTTAAACATAGAAAAGGTACAATAAAAATATATGATATTATAACCTTATAGGACCACTGTTGTGTATCAGATCCACAGTTGATTAAAATGTCATTAGACAGTACATGACACATGGCTGCATATCCTGTTTGTGACACCATAAAGCCCAATGGGGCTTCAGAAACTGCCCCAGGTCCCATCTCTATACAGCTTTAGTCTTTATACCTGGTTCTAGAGAGGCCCTACCTGGCTATAGCAGAAGGTTAGGTGGGAGTGGGGAGATTTCTACTTTGATTTACAAATCCTGCCTTCTTAAAGATCATGTTTCTTAAGTTAGATTTTCTCTCTCCTATATATTTAATTTAGCAGATATCTTCACTTTTTTTCCTATACTAAAATTAGCAAACTCTCCCTTGAATGTTTTAGCTCAGGGTTTCCAAACTCAGGAATATTGACATATTGGGCCAGACAATTTTTTTTCTTGTGGAGGCCTATCCAGTGCACTGTGGGTTGTTTGACATATGTGACACACACACCCACAGTTGTAGCAAATATCTTTAGATGTTGCCAAATTGCCCACGATTTAGAAGCAATGAGTTAGTTCCTTCTATTCAAAGCAAAGGTTCTTGAAATCTATTTAATAGGATTATTTCTACTGCTGTCATTTTTTTTTTTTTTAACCACAAAATGACTTCCCAAACCACCTCAATTTGGCTTCTATAACTACCTTGGTACTGACATTTCTCGTTAACATTGCCATTAAACTTCCAATTGACAAATCCCTTGAATGCTTCTTTCCTTTGAATTCTGAAATATTTGACATGGACAGTTATCCTCCACTTAATGAAACTACTTTACATACAGACACTATTTAAAAAATGTGTTATGGGATGAGAACTGCCATTTATCATTAACTTATTATTTAATATGTGTTGGTCACTGCACTGGGCATTCATTCCATATATTTTTTAAGTCGCAAAATAATTGCAGAGTGGAGATTATTATACCCATGTTACCATGGTCTTAAATCAGTTTTGTTTATTTTTTCTCATCCAAGCATCTTTCATGGGTCCAGACTCTCCGGTTCTTCTTCTATTTCCTTTTGACACTTGCTCAGGAGACTTAACCTGTGACCTTGTTCTCTTGCTAGCCAGAAATGTCTCTTTCATCCTTTGGATACTTCTCTCTCTATGCTTTGGTTACAGGATGAAATACAGTTCCCTCACCTGCTCCTTCTATGATTCTCTCACAGAGAAGTGTCCCAGCTCTTTTCATTTTGTCAGTTTTGCTGGGAATCACCAGGAGAATAACAACAACTCAAAAACAAAATGAACAAAAATATGGTGAGGGAACATAAGCAAAGTAAATGGGAAGTCATGACAATCATCATGACGTGGTTTTTTGCTAATTTAAGATATGTGAAGTGACATATCCTCTCTATTGTTTTATTTAGTGTATATTCAAATGAGGTCACATGTTTATGTGCAACTTCTGTCTCAAAATTTATTTCCTTGTATTACTAAACAACAAAGTGCTACTGCCTTTGGACATAGTCAGGACAACAATAACAAAAAAGAGAGAGAGAGAGAGAGTTGGATTGGGGTTTCCCATGTGTCATTGCCCTACATGTGGAATTGGGGAAGAGACGGTTCAGAAGTTTTAGATAGAATCTTCCCTTTTCCTCATATACCAGGGGAAATATAATGTTGCAATTTTCACCTAAAAAAATCTAAACTCAGTGTTCACAGAGAAATTTTGTTCACATATCATATATATCATGGCCTTTCAGCTGGTTTCTAGGAAGTTAGCCAACCTTTTGAAACCTGCCTCCATAGGTTAGAAATTGTGATACAGTCCTATCTTCTCATTAGACATGACCTTGAAATTTGTTTTTCATCCTGTGATCACTGAGAAAATTAAGCTGTAGTTCAAATACAAGGTAAATCAATAGACCCTTTAAAGTGGAATTGGGTTATCTCAACGCTAATTTTAAGCCATGGTCCAATGTCTAAGTGAAAAATAGACCCCATTTTCTTTAACAGGCTTACAGAATGAAACATGTTTGGCATTTTTGAACTTTGTACTGGGAGGCTTTCAAAATTCATTCGCTATTAAGGAAGAGAAAATATCTCAATTTTCCTGAGAATTTTTGTGGCAATTTTAGGGATCATAAATGATCTTGGGTATAAATTATAAAGTAATCTCCATAGGGTCAATATTTTGCTCATTTGTTATGTTATAGTGTTTTCACATTATGCACAGTGTGTTTGTAAATGTAAAACTACTCAACAGAAAATAAGTTTGCTATAGAGTATTTTTGAAATAGAACTATTATGGTTAAAAATAGAATATTATTTCTTTACCCATCTCCCACTACAGAAACTCTACATTTAAATAAAAATTGCTGTAGGAATGCTTTGCGTTTTTTTATTTTGTTTTGTTTTGGGTTTATTTGTATATGTATTGACCAGTAGTGGTGACAATAAGATTTTTTAAAAGACATTTTAAAAAAATACCTGACTGGCCATCATTAAATTATTAATATCAATCTTTCTGCCTTACAAATCTCCCAATTTTTTCATACTTCTTAAAGCATACAAAAATCAACACAATGCTAATGACAGATTTTACTCTTCCTTATCTTATGTGGTATAATTGAAAGAGAAGATTAGAGATCCATGAAGTAACATTAGATCATGAAAGAGCTTTTAAAGTAAGGTAGTTTTTATAGTCTAAAATTTTTCCTATGAAGCCCAAATGATTTCATTGATACAGCTTCTGAAATGTTACATGAATAATATGTAGAGGATCTCTTGAAGACAGCCTCCTTCATTGAATAGTTTTACAAGTTTCATCTTCAAATCCCAAAGTATTACTTAGAATATAATCCAAATGCCTCCAATAAAAGCTGTTTAACACTATCATTATAATATAGCAATCTAGGGATTGAAATATAACAAATTCAAAATGATGCTTATTAACCCCAATTAACAGGTGAGGAAAAATGAATAAAACTGGCTGGTATAATCAGAATGAGAAAAATTATATTTTATGCAGAAGTAACACTAAATCTTTCTTAGTGGCATCTAATATTCTAATATTCTTTATTAGAACTCATAATTTTTATTGAATTTATAAATCTAAAAGGACATCATAAATAATGGAATTGAAAAATTTCATGGTGAATACAAGCAACAGACTGATAAAGTTTTGGCTTTTCTGCCTCCAGAATATATAATAAATATATTCATTTTTATCTACTACTATTGTGACTGTTGTAATTTTAGCCTCCATCCTCAGTTGCCTGGCATACTGTAAGAGGCTCCCTCATGCTTCCACTCTAAACTTCCCCCAAACTATTCTTCAATTACAACCATCAAAATCTTTGAAATCACGAATTACTCTCAACATTAATTTCTTTTTTGTACTTAGAAGAGAATGATAATAGAAGAATAATAGAATACCAATAATTTTCCTGATCTCATAAAGCTCTATATGATCTTATCCTTGTCTGACCTGCCAGCTCATGTTGCAATACCTTCTCCTTTTCTCTAGGTACAGAAAATCCTTTCATGTCCTTGAACACCCAAAACTGCTCTGATCTCAGAGCTTTCACGTATGCTCTTTCCTCTATCTAGAATTCCAAAGACTCTGCTCCTTGCAAAACAGGTATTCTTCAAAATTTTTTTGTCAATTTTCAGCAACATCTTCCCTGACCATTCTAGGTAGGGTCTGTCTATATCTTTTTCTCATTGTTTCTCGTTTATTTTCTTTAGGTTATTTACCACAATTTGTAAATATATGTAAACATGTACATGTGGCATTCGCTCATACACACCTGTGTAAGCATCTGTCAAGGGAGAGAAAGAGAGAGAAAGGGAGGAGAAAAGGAGAGGATTACTAGGTAGATACATACCTTGTTTTTGTTGTTTTTGACTTGTTTATTTGACCATTGCTAATCCCATAAAGGCAAGGAGAATACATGTTTTATTCTCTAAAATACATCCAGTGCCTAGGATAATGCATGGCCTATAGTAAGTATCTAATATATTTTTATATTATCCATGGATGAATGAATGAAAGGAATGCATATAAAATGAATATCTAATTTTAGATGTTTAGAGTTAGATGTTTGTAAACCAAACTTCGGGAATTTCAATCCCAACCCTTTGTCTCTTAAGCAAGGATGGACCTCAAGCCAGAGAAGATTGCCCACCTCCTTTGTACACCTTTTCCTTAGTTTCTTTTCTGTTTTTACTGTACTCCCAGTGTGCCTGTTGTAATTGCACTAAAATCAAATATTTAATTACATACTCTGATTGAGTCTTAGGTTTTATATCCCCAGCTATTTCTAAACTACTCGATAATAAGCTCTAATCTTAGACATTATTTACTTTTAAGAAAAATATCCCAAGTATCTAACATAAGTGAAAGTCCTTAGGTGGGTTTTTATTTTAACATATGCTTATTAACTTTGAAATTTATCAGAAGAGAACAAGGTTGGCTCAAAGGCACGACTTTCAGTCCCTATAGAAAGCACAGCGCATCTCCCAATGTTAATTTAAGCTTGACAAATGAGGGGTGAATTTATTTGTAAGAGAGTTCATATCATCATTGAGAAGCATTTATTCTTCCTTGAAAGGTTATTTTCTGCAAAATAAGATATAGTGCTGCATCCAGACATCCAAGCCTGCTCTGCAAGAGAAGAATCCTTGGCATTTAGACTAAGTGTTATGTCCTCTAGCTAGGAAATGAGTTGTGAGAGATATTTGTCATTTCTAACTTCGGATTGTAGTAACATTTTCAATAAGCTTATATGGAGACAACCACTATTGTTAAGCAAGTTTATTTTCACTGAGTCATACAAGGAAATATGAGTAGAAAGAATTTGGTTATTGCCTTAGTTAAAGGAACTTTGTGTCATGAGAAGACAGTGGATTTCATCAGTGCCAGACAGGTGACAATCCATATCTCAGCCTTGATCCTCATAGCCTCTTTTGCTAATCTATCATAGCATACCTTTCTCATAATGTGCTAAAATGTTTAATGTTATACTAGGTATTCAATGCCCAGTCACCTTATGTAGCAACAATAATAATGTAGACAAGTTACATTTCATAAAACACCATAGAATTGAGAACTGGAAATAGAAAAATTTCATTACTTTAAAAAATTATTTTATTCAATTTATTGTTTCATTTAAAAATATTAACTAGCCCCTAATATATTTCAGGTATTGAGATAGATACAAATTATTGAATAAAACCAACAGCTGTATCTTCCCTCTTGGAGTTGTACTTTATTTACTTTCTATTGTTTCCATGTTAAGTATTAAAAAAAATAACCAATTTTAAATGCTTCATTTTTAAAAAGTATGGTAAAATTAATATTAATTTTTTCCAGTTTTATCATTCTCATTCTTTTTCAAGTTGTGAAACTGTTAGATTCTGTTCCCGACCTGTAAGAGAATCATGCGACACGGAGGAAAAGCTATGGGCTATAGGTCTCTCTCCAATGTGTACTTGTTGAGACATGTCAAAATCCTTCCTGAAGATTGCAATCCTTAGTTTAATTGTCTCCACCACTGGAATATAAACTCCTAGCTATAGGGATTGCGTCTGCCTTATTTACTATTATATACACATGGTATACATTCACTGGATATCTATTGAATGAATGGATAGATGAGTATTTCCCATGATTGTATGTGTTACGTAAGGTATGGTCTGGAAATTATCCCCTAATTTTAAAAACTGATGTGAAAACAAAAGAAAAGGGTATTATGAAAATTCAAGGCTCTATATTAATGACATTTTAAAATTAAATGAGTGCGATGTGTACCATCTGGGGGATGGACATGCTTGAAGCTCTGACTCTGAGGCAGAAGGCGGGGAAGGCAACACACGTAACCTAAACATCTGTATTCCCATAATGTGCTGAAGTAAAAAAAAAATAAATAAATGAAATAAAATTACTGCCACTAAATGTGAGCAGAAATGAATGTTGGACCATGAAGTGCAATAACTTTAACATGTTTTCAGTAAATTATCAGATTATCAAAGAATTTTTAGGAAATCAAGATTCTCAAATAAACAAGTCCCTTAAATCAGTAAAGCTGAACTTCTGTGCTACCTACTGATGTATAACAGGAACAATGTGATTAACTCAACTCCCAGATAATCCTTTAAGTACTCACAGACTTTAATTTAGTCTTTACTCAAGAAGTTTAGAAATCTTCCTAGAAAATGTACTGAAATGAAGCAGCATAAGCTTTAAAACTTTTCTTCGTCTGGCCTGTCAGCCTGTCTTCTAATAGGGAAAACAATTCTGTAAATATTGGTTACAAAACCAAAAGAGGAAAACTAAAAAGCTTAGAAAAATATTTAATCTCCTGAGTAGTTAAGAGCTGGTATGAAGTTAAATGAGAGCATATACTTGACTTTCCCACAATCTCTACCATTCATAGTCATAATGTGTAATACCTTCCTTAATTTGGATAAAAAAGATACAAATACAGACTAAATCCTATGGAATTTGCATTTTTCTCTCTCTTTTAACATATAATGTATTATTCATAAAGTCTTCACCACATTCACAGTAAAAAGGGTGAATGTGGAATATCTTAGAACTATGTCCAATTGTCATTAACTCAAGACTGTCTTCAAGTTATTCTTAGACTGACTTCTGTACTTATTCTGAGACGGACTTCTTAAAATGTCATGTAGATAAGAAATATCAATGGAAATAATTTGCGGTAGTACAAGAACTTTTCTTTCTGGCTAAAGAAAAATTACAAATGTTTCTACATGCATTTAGATGTTTTGCATTTTAACCAAAGTACCTGTTAGCTTGCAGTGATGTTTTCTTATTTCAAAAAAATTGCAATTTATTCCTGGAAAAATACCATAAAATCACATCAAATTAGCTTTGTGATGTTTAGTGAACAAATGTAAATAGTGTACAGAACAAAATAAATTGAAATATAGTATGAATTTTGAGGAGAGGAAAGTGAAGCTTAAAGCATTTTATATTAATATCAACATTGCACATATACAGTCTATTAATTAAGATGTGTTAAAATGAAACTAATTATCCTATTGTAAACTAGATAACTCATTTCTATGTGATGTAGAAAAGACATTCATGAATCTAAAACACATTTAATACTACAATTAGACCAGACAGACTAGATAATTTACCAACAAGATATATCAGTAATCTAATATTTATTGTGTTCCTGTTACTTTCTCCTGAACATGAGGGAAGAAAGGTAGGGACGTTATAAACTATAGGAGCCATAAGAGAGTGAGCATTAAGTCTCAGGAAACTCAAGAGAAATATGTTCTTTCTCATTTCTTAACTTGCATACTTATGAATCTTCTTAGCCTTTCTTGTTCTAAGAAAGCTAGTCAATTGCTTTAGAATCTCTCTATGAATGAATGTTTGAGAAAGCTCCCAAGATCACAGAATCTTAGAAATATGGTCTTTTAAGCAATAAGGAAATCATGGACTCATACAGAGTGTTCATCAAGTTCAACTCCCTCATTTTATCATGACAGTTGTTGTTACAATAGTCCAAAGTTCAAGATGCATTTCTGGGGGTGGGAAAAATACGGTCTTTAGAGTCAGGTAGATCTGGGTTTAAATCCATTGTAGACTATTAATACTATTAGCCTTGTGACTTTGGGCAAGTAAATTGCATTGATTCTCATATTTGTAATACAAAGATAATAATGTCTTTCATGTAGAATTTGTGAATATTATTTGAGACTGGGTTTGTAAAGCTCCTGACCAGTAATTACGATTGTGTCAGATAGAGAGTTCTATTATCACTGGCCTCACAACAAAATGTTTCCAGTTAATAAACTCAAAGCGTAATTAAAAAATCTAACTTATCAATGCTGCAGAGTATAGGAGCTGAAGATCCTTCTTTTACTCCCTGGCATTGAGACATCTACCTCCAGTCCCTTGACCACTTCTCTCCTCCTGTAGGAAACGAAGTGGTTAAATGAGGCCTGGGACACCCAGAAGCCTGGGTTGTATTAGAGATGCATTCCCACCGAGGAGGCACATTCAGGGTGCTGTTAATCTTACTCTGTGAAGGAGAGGGCCTAGGGCAATCTTTCAAAAAAAATTAACAAACCCTCTGACATGTTTGCTATCTAAGCAAGTCTAGTGCTGCTACAGAAGCAGCACAGGGAAGCTGGGAGCAACTTTAGAAAGAGTAAAAATAATGAGCCTGGCTCCTTTTCTGCCAGAAGGGCATTAGCAACCTTGTGCCCTTCCTTTTGCATGCCCGGAGGGCAGAATTTATTCTGGATACCATTCTTCTCCTTGTCTTTTATATTTTTTTATAGTTTTCATTTTTTTCTCTCTTCTGTACCTTTTGTCCTTTTCCTTCTTGCTCCTCCACTACCAGTCAAGCAGTATGAATCGATCATCTACTGTTTGTAAAGGCCACATGTACAAAGAATGGGAACGTTAATTTCCCTTTTCAGTCTCCTGTCAGCATCTTCTGGTAGAAAGGCAGTATATCCAAGAAATAGTGCTTCATCTCTCAGCACTGCTCAACGTGGTCCCTTGCCTTTAACTAGGGACATTTGGTTTATCAGATGTCATGTATATAGTTTTTATTTCTCCTCAATGGCACTCACACATCTCCTACTTCCTAGAAGTGCCTCCTGTACTTACTACTGTCCCTCAGCTGACTAAGCTCACCTCCTTTAATAGGTTTAACATGATCAATCTCACATTTTCATTGTCTGAAGGTCCACCTGGCATTGCAAACACCGAAGGCCAAAACAGAACCCACCATCCCTTTGTTGTTTACCTCCATTCAGTATGAAACATCCACATCTTGCTCCTAGTGGACGGCCCCACATAATGCTCATTTCCTTTGCCTTATGTTCTACATCAAAACATTAGCCATCCTAGAAAGTCTCCCTCTAAAATACTTCTCCTTTTTTCTACTTCTCTTTGTTTCTACTGGCTTTTTCCCCATTTAAATCTTCAAAACTACTCTCTAGGATGTTTTCAATAGCCTTCAAACAGGTCTCCCAATCAGTCCTCTTTTCCTTTTTTATTTTTTACGTTCTCCACCTGCTCACCAATCTAATTTTTATGAATATTTGTTTTGTTTACATCACTTTACTGCTCAAAACTGTCTTTTGGTCCTAATTGCCTACAGGAAAAAAATTTGAACTTTTAAACCTAGTCCTCTAGATTATCATTTTCCAATGCTATTTCACCCTGACTTCTTTCCACTTCCTTCAGACTTCACAACTACTTTGAATATGGATCTTGGTTTCCCTGAGCCTTCTCATCGACGTGCATTTGCTTATGATGTTCCCTCTTTCCTAAAGATTTCTCCCTCCAGTTTCCTTAGGCCTAATCTAATTTTTATGGCTGTTGCAGATAATGTGGCTGTGCCCAGTGCACAGTGCTGGCATGCCGCAAGCTTTTGGAAGTCAAGGCCGTAAGAGCAATGCTCAGGCAATGTCTGATAGGAGTTGGAGGAAAAACTACCCTAGTTTCTTTGCCCTTATGGGGGTACAATTCTGAGTTGTGTTTTTTGCCATCCAACAGAGATCTCTAGCTGTATTGATCCCATTTTTCACAATGTCAAACTGCTCTTTAAGTCAAGTTTACTGGTTTCCTTCCCCTCCCTATCTTCCCAACACCCCCAATAGGGCTTCATGAGATCACCACTCAAATAAACTATTTGCATAAGATCCTATTTCTAGGCTAACATAAATCAAGTCATTCTTAAAAGTTGCCTCCATGCAGCCTTCCCTGATTTTTGTACCTGCTAGTGTTTTCTCCCAGTTCGGATGCCTATGTGCTTCTCCTAAAGAGTCAATACTTCCTGTATTTTACTTGTGTGTGTGTTATCTTGCTGGGTAATATGAAGTTTATAAGCAGGAGATGTGCCATCTTCACCTTCATATCTCTCACATTCCTCTGTCATACTATATGATATATTTAATGAATTTTATTATTTTTTCTGTGTGTGTGTTTGCCCCACTTATCCGAGTATTTTTCTATGAGAGAGAGCTGTCTAATTGTTGAGTCACCTCTGAGGGTAAATATTTCAGTAGGTACAAAATCAAAAAGTGTCCATTTATAACAGTTTTTGTTTTGGGGTAACTCTCAGGGTCCAGCAAAAGGAAGAGACACTCCTGTGCACAGCACCAGGGTCCCTATGCAGGGGTAGTTTTGAGTGCTGCCTTCATATGTCCCCAATCTCCAATTGCAGAGATATGTTCCAGAACTTATTTTTCTCTTTTCAAGAAATGGAAGAAACATTTATTTAGTTTTTAAAAAGGTAAATTCTATTTGCTGTATGGAACAAGATCATTTTTTATTGCCTTTAGAATATTGACCATTGCCTTGTTCCAGCTTCTGTTTCAACTATCCTGTTGGATGTTTCCTGCCCCTTCTTTATTTAACATTCTCTCTCCCTATACAGAATTCTGCACAAGGCTCAAGGGTCTTTAACCTCTTTCTAGTTGAATGGATTAGAAGCACATTTAAGATTCCTATGGTGATACAGTTTATTATGGTATAGCTCAAGGGTCAGACACTTGCTGCTCCCAATCCTCAATCAATTTAGAGTTATCCTTATCTTAGTTATCTTTGATATGGACTCAAGCTACCATCTTACAAATGTGAAAAACTCAGCACCACCCTGTCCCCCATGAATATTTCTATTAAAAAGTGTTCTCAAGGCTTATGGGTTTTGTTATAATAC
>CAUYRT010034581.1:0-11945 GCA_963574885.1 Lepilemur ruficaudatus | reverse complement strand
ATTGTTCTTATCTCTCCATATCCATGCCAACGTTTGTCGTTTTGGGACTTTCTTGATGAAAGCCATTCTCACTGGAGTTAAGTGCTGTCTCTTTGTGGTCCCATTTATTAATTTTTGTTGTTGTTGTGATTGCTTTTGAGGTCTTCTTCATTAATTTTTTGCCTAAGCTGATGTCTGTGAGAGTTTTTACAACATTTTCTTCTGGAATTCTTATAATTTCTAATATTGTTAGGAGAAAAAATATCTGAACATTGAGAGCTATCAGTTTTTGGACTACTTTCCTGCAGGATATGATAGATGCACCAACATTGGGGTTATAGACACCAAGAATGTATGAAGCATGTATATTCTTGCTTCATACAAGAAGCAAGGGAAAGAGTAGAAAACAAGTTGCCCTAGTGGTACATTTCTATTTCTACATTCCTAGAAAATGAGTGGTTACAAAAGACTTTTAAATAGTACATAGAAATATATTAGTAAACAATTTATTAAACATTGCAATCCATCAACAACAACTAAAATGCCTTTATTTTACTTTACCAATTATTCATTTCATTATAAAGGCTTTATGAACTTACCTAGAGAATTTACAATATAATGGACAGTCTTTAAAAATAAAGTCAATGCATTTGAAAGGGCTTGATATAACTGACATATCCCCAAATAAATTATTTCCAACGTTTTTATATACAACTAGACTCTCACACCATCCCTTTAAATATGTTATTACATCCTCATAACTCAATTTATACACAACAGTAAAATAAGTAACGCAGCTACTTCAAACAAAATAAAAAATAGAGGTTGAAGGTGGTATAGACTTAAAAGGGACTCTTACAACTCTAGATTGTGTGCGTCTGTGTGTGTGTGAGTATTTTACACATATTTCCTTTGGTGCCTATGAACACTGCTCTTCTGAAAAGATTTATGATGTTCCTAATGTACAAATACCAAGTATGTTGAGAAATCAAAAGTGGCCATTAGATAATGATGCTTAAAAGCTGTTTTTTCACCTAAGTAACTTTAATGAGTGCATAGAATTTTTGCCTTTAAACTTTCCATCAGGACTGGCTCCAAAACTCTTCAGCAGATATCTATGACTACCTTGTACTCTTCCTTATAACAGTAACTAAACACATTGTGAAAGCATTATTCTAAGAGAGACAGTGGAAAAACTGGATACCATTGTCTTTTTGTGCACCTCCACTTTGTTCCCCTTCACTAATTTTCCAGTTATAGCAGTACACCTTCTGAGCTTCTCTTTTGCTTCCACCATAATCCTGCAATGCCCCGCTCTCCTCTGTGCATTAAATTGTATCCTTGTACATCTAGTATCACCTGAATTCCATCCAAATCAAATCTTATCAAGAAGAGATTTGGCAATCTCTCAGGAACTATTCAGTCTAAACACATTACTACAACGTGCTTTCTCCCTTGAGTATCCACATAACAAGTGACATGCTATCCTTCCTGTTTCTTTCTGCATCAGTATCCTTCATCTTAAGTTTCTGGAGGATACAGGCTTTTTTTCCTTTATTTAATTCATTTTGCATTTCATTTAACTCAGTGACATGCACAGTCTGGTGCTAATTCTCACTGTGAATAATAGAAAATACACTGAAATTCTATTTCCTCAAGAATCTCAATTTGGTCCTGTTTTCTCAGTAATGCATTTTTTAATAGCAATTCAATGGTGAGCTAAAGAATTCCTTTGAGTTCAGTAACATCCATTTGTCAATTTAGAATAAAATACCTAATCTCTCTCTCTTTTTTTTTCTTTTCTATGAGCTCATATTTTCTGCTGCATGGTATGCCTCCAATTTTCAGCCTGGTATGTAAAAATACCACATTCATATTTCTAAACACACCCAAAAATTAGAATAGCTGAGATTTGTGGATAACAAAATACTGCTGTCTGGATTAAGTGCTGTGGGCACAAATCCACGGAAGCCTGCACAGCTGATAAGGGTAGAAATTTAATTTCTGCCTAAAAGGAAACTTAGTGGGAGAGAGCATATCTCTTAAAACTTCAGAGGTAAAAAGCTGGTGATCATAATTTTACCCAGTTGGCTTTTTTTTTTTTTATATCCCAACTATTGTAGCATAAAATGTCTTTAAATGGTTTCTTCTCATTACAGGTGTTCCATGCAGAAAGGATAACGCTTCTCCAACAATGATCTGACTTGCTAAACAAAACTTCCAATTATCTTAGAAATATTCTTTTTCTGTAATTTGGTGACAGTATGCTATAGAAAAGGATGTTGTAAACAGAAGCATGAAAGTCAGTTAAAGTTTCCTCTTTAGAGTATCATCTGTCCCATCACAGCCGTGACTACCCCATTGCCGTAATACTGGATGGACATGTTATTATTCTTTAAATCTAAGAGCAAGATATCTGAATAGGAGATAGGTAGAGGAAGGGTGCTTCATTTTCTTTCTTTCCTTCCTTCCTTTTATAAATTCTTTTCTGGCTTAAAGATAAACAATTTCATGCAATCAAGAAAACAATTTTATCCTTAACATGCATTAATTCATTTGCTGAAAAGGTGGTTAAATAGCTGGTTCTAATATCACAGTAAATGAAGCTAAACGAACAGATGAATGGATGAGGTTGAAAGACTCAGGAAGTCTATGCTGAGTTTAGCTATTTATTTTTATGCACACAGTGTGAAATTAATGAAGATGTTTTTGATGGCCAAAATTTCTATTACTTTGAAGTACTGTAATGTAGGTAAGTACACAAGAGTGTATCTTAAAACACTATTACTGGAATCCATATCTTGTCTTTTCAGGAAATAAATTCAGATTTATTTGCTTCATTATGAGAAACCTAATTTCATTTAAGATTGTGCAAAGCACGCTCCCAGTGATAAGGCATATATGGCAGATTTACTCCATGGAAGCTTAATTCTACCTTTTAAATGGAACAATACTGGAAATGCAATCATTCTGAAATTTCTTGGCAAACAGTTTCCCCAAGCATTGGCCCAATTTCTTCATCATTGCATTTAAGTAAGTTCCCAACTTTATTAAAACTTCAGGCTCTTTGTTGCCAAGAAAAAAAAACCACTGAAAAAACAAACAATAAGAGTTGGGTTTTCAAATAAGTTTGAGTTTACTTAGGCTGTTTAAAATTTGGTTTGGACGAAATCAAACATTATCCAAGCTTTGAGAGAGACGAATTGAGTCAGAATACCATTTTTCCTGAGTTTTTCAATTGAATTATTGCCTTTGGACTGGAAAAATATATTTTCATAATCATTGTATTAACCATTCCTTTATTTTAACTGGTCTTTAATAAGTAAAAAAGCGAAATTCAGCTTGATTACTTCGGATTTTTTCTACACAAACTATTGGAAGGTACTAAAGGTAGGATAAATTGTAATCCCCAAGGAAGTAGTTTTTATTACCAGTCTGGCTTTATATACCAGAAGACTATACATCATCTACCAATGAATGAAATATTTCCTAAAGAAAACAAACAATGCATCCCTTTGTGATTATCAGCAGATACAAAATACCAAGAACTTAAAATGTCAATCTGTAGGGATAATTAGTGTTATATAAAAATTGAAGAAGAAAGGAAAAAGGTGCAGGATTTTCTACTCAAAATTAATACCAAGCTTATTGCAAAACTCAGCAACTGCAGGATAAGGTTCAAGGTCACAAAACTGGAAGACAGTTTGAGAAGTCACCTAGTGCTATAGCATATAGAAATGACTTACTTTCACTCTCTCACTTTGCTTCTCAGCTGTATGAATCTTTTTTCTATTTTTTTTTTTTTTTTTTTTGAGACAGAGTCTCACTCTGTTGCCTGAGCTAGAGTGCCGTGATGGCAGCCTAGCTCACAGCAACTTCAAACTCCTGAGCTTAAGGGATCCTACTGCTTTCAGCCTCCCAAGTAGCTGGGACTACAGGCGTGTACACCATACCTGGTTAATATTTTAAAAATATTTTTAGTTCCCCTGCTAATTTCTTTCCATTTTTTTTAGTAGAGACAAGGTCTTGTTCTTGTTCAAGCTGGTCTCGAACTCTTGACCTCAAGCGATTCTCCTGCCTCAGCCTCCCAGAGTGTTAGGATGACAGGCGAGAGCCACCACACCCAGCCTTCTTTTCTATTTTTAAAGATTATAAACACCAAAGAGAAAATATAATTTCACACTTTGGCTATTCATTCAGCCATTAATCTCAGATACTCCCCCTTCGTGTACGTTTAACTCAAATCTCTCGGGTAGCATATTTGGCCTATTTCTTTCCATTTTGGAGTATAGCTGGTCACTATCTTCAATTAACTAACATGGTGTATTTTTTGAAGCTATTATGAAACCACTTTTTAATCATCTCACTTTCAAACTGAATAATCCCAATTCCTTTGACCTATCCTCAGAGGTCCCATTTTACAAGTCTTTAATCATCTCTGTGGCTCGTCTCTGGATTCCTTACAAGTCCCCAATATCCCTAAGAGGCTTTGGAGCCCAAAACTCAGTAATAATTAGTCTCTCTTTCATCTGTTGTCATGTGGTAGGAGCTGTGGGTTTGGCTTCTCCTATGACCTAGATTGTAGACAATTTAAGGGTAAACATTATGTTTCTTTGCTTATGAAGCAATTTTGGTGATCATAATTTCCTACAGAATTAGGTATATCATGGATGCTTACCCATTGGTTTTTTCTTCTGTTTTGTTTACTGCAACATTCTCATTGTCACTGGGTATAAAAGAAGCATCTCATGGCTCTTATGCTATATAAACTTATTTATTGGTATGTACTCTGAACCTCCTTCTTATTTTGGCCTCTCTTTACTTTTACATAAAAGGTAAAGGTTGTATATCGTGTTTAGAAGCCTCTTAACACAAGTTCTATAGAATGGAACAATTTTCAATTAAAATGTTAAATTTTATATTTATCTTTGAATAAACTAAGAAGCAGGGTAAATGTCAGTAAACTTTTGCCAACTTCTCTTCAAAACTAAAATGTATGATCTTATCAATCCAAACTGTGGCAAAAATATGAGGAAAAAAGCCAAAACATTGATTTCTCTTATAATTAAACACACTTATAATAAAACTGGCTATTTGGAACACATGACAGAAACCAGCATACATTTGGAAGTAGCATTTCTTAATTTTGGGTAATGGGCTAAGGAGGAAATAGGAGCCTATTTAGCACAAAATCTAGACTCTAAAAGTAATAGTGATAAATCATGGAAGATAAAAGAGTTTACCCCAGAAAGAACTTTGGAGGACTGGACAAAAAAAAAAATTGGCTTATGTTAAAGACATGAAGGGAATAATAATAGAAATATTTCATGTAACATAAATTACTTATTAAAAGTACTTTCAAAACATATGTTCATAGAAGGCAGAGCTTTGTTGGCTAGTAAGCATATTCTTAGATTCTGAGTTGGACATCAAGGCCATGATTTTATTAATTCATTCATTAACATTTATGTATTTAGTACCTATGATATAGCAGAGGTTATTCTATTAATAGATTTTTGGAGATATAGCAATAAACAAAACACACAGTATCTCTGTCTTCATGAAAGTTAAATTCTACTTGTGGAATCACTTAATAAGGAAGAAAGTACATAATTCGTTAGTAGGTTGCACATATCAAAAAGAAATGAAAAGATAAGTAGGTAAAAAATGTCGGGGTGGGCAGGTTGCTTTTTTACATAGGGTGGTCAGGAAAGGTCTCTCTGATATGATGCCATATTAGCAGAGAACTGTAGGAAGCAAGGGAATGAATCTTTTTGGTCTCTGGGAAAAAAAATTCTAACACAAAGAACAGCAAGTACAAAAACTATGAGGCTATAGGATACTTGGTATATTCAAAAAACATCAAGGAAACCCATGAGAGAGAGGACTTAAGAGGAGAGTGATGATAGGAGCCAGATGAGATCATACAGGATCATTTAACCCCATGGTAATGACTTTAGTTTTTATATTCTCAGTGAGATGGAAGCCATTTGAGGACCTTTGAGTCGAGGTTTGCTATGATTTGTTTTGACTTTCAAAATAATTGCTTTGGCAACTGTATGGATTATAGACTATACAGTGGCCAAGTGTAAAAGTATTGAGACCAGTTAAAAGTCTATTGCAACAGTGTAGGCAAGAAGTGGTGGTGGTCCAGACTGTGGTATTAGCAGTACAAGAGGTGAGAATTAATCAGGTTCTGAATAGGCTTTGAAGGAAGAGCTTATGGATTTTCTAGTAGATTAAACAAAGGTGTGAGAGAAAGAGCAGAATTAAGAATGCTTCTAGTTTTAGACTTGACCAACCAAAAGGATGAAGACTCTATAAACGCTCATAGGGAAGACCAAGGGAAGAGCAGTTTCTCCTTTGCCATCAGTTCTACATATTTGTGTGCATCTATTCAGTTCCCCTGATCTCTGTGTCTGCCCCTCTGCCAGTATCCCCTTGTTTTGATTACTGTAGCCATAAAGAATTAACAATGGGTTTTTGTGATTTCTCCAACCTTATTTTTCTTTTTCAGAATTGTTTCAGCTTTCGTATTTCTTTAATTTTTTTTATTTTTTTCCTTTATTGAAATATACTTTACATATCATGTGTTTACTCCATTTGAAGTGTACAATTAAACGATTTTCAGTGAATTTACCAAGGTGTACAGTTAATCACATAAATCAGTTTTTGAGGAATTCCTTTCCCCTATTGAGACCCCTACTTCCGCTCCCCAATTACTTTTCAAGCATGTCCCACCCCTCCACAGCGCCCGTGGGAACGGTTTTAAGCCTAAGTGTGGCATAATCACATTTGTGTCTCAAACATATCTGCATGACCACTTCCTGGAGCCAGATTGCAGGAGGCATTAAAAATAGCAGCTAACATTTTCTGAGCACTTACTGTATGCCAGTTACTACTCTGAGTCTCCCATAGGGATATTTTACTTAATTCTGACAACTGTGTGAAGGTGGTTCCATCATCAGACCCATTTTACAGATGAGAACACTGAGGCTGTAAGGATTAATGAATATGATTGGTGTTATGCATCAAGTAAGATGTGGAGCTGGATTTCAACCTGGGCAGACTCTATGTCCTTACCTATTACTGCTACATTATTATCTTTATTAAAGAAGACAAAAACCTGAGTATGGATACACCAGTTAAGAAGTTCTTTCCTTTACAGGAAAGAGATGAGTTGCTTGAGCAGGAATGATGATGGTGGGGGTTTAAATAAATGTGTGGATTTGTGACTGAGAGGTAGGCTCAAAAGAAATGCTGATCAAAGTTTGGTTCCCAGAAATATTTGACTAGGGTTGTTTAGACTCAACTTCCCACTGTAAAAAAAAAAAAAAAAAAAGATGAACAAAAAATAAAGAACATCTGTCTGTAGACCTTGGAGCACTTCCAGGCAGAGAGAATATACGGTTCTAAAATGCAAAAGAGGAAGGAAGCCAAGAGAAGGGAATTTATCACTTTGGGTTAGTTTTATGTAGTTAGTTTGCTGACTGAAAGTAAAAACTGCAGATGAGGA
Source organism: Lepilemur ruficaudatus (assembly GCA_963574885.1). NCBI lineage: Eukaryota > Metazoa > Chordata > Mammalia > Primates > Lepilemuridae > Lepilemur > Lepilemur ruficaudatus. The sequence goes on along the minus strand of CAUYRT010034581.1, from coordinate 4,450 downwards.
ACCCAAAAAGCTGAGTGAGAGCAGGATGGAGAAATTCAGCAAAGAATTAGCAAATATAAAAATGGACAAATGGAAATGCTAGAGTTGAAAAATGGAGCTAGGGAAACTATGAACTCAACAGATGAGGTTACAGCAACTTGGACTCAGCTGGAGACAGAAACAGTAACTGAAACATGAGTTGGAAAACAATAACCAGACAAAAGCACAAAGAAACCACAGAATGCAAATTCAGAACGGGAGGTGAGACGTGTATGGGGCGCGGCAGAAAGTTCTAGCATATGTGTCACTGAAACGCCATAAGGACAGGAAAGAGAGAGAAAGCAAACGGGACAGAAGCAATGTTAGAAGAGTCCGTGACCAACATTTCCTAAAACTAATCAAAGACACCAGGCCATAGATCGATGTCCAATAAGCAACTTAAACTTAACACATTTATACCTGAGTTTCTTATATTCACCCCCAAAATCTGCTCCTCCCAGGGTCTTTCCCATCTCAGCTAATAAGAATTCCAATCTCCTAGTTTTTCAGACAAAAAAAAAAAAAGTGCTGTCCTTGACTCCTTTCTTTTTCTCATAGCCCACAGCTGTCAGCAAATTATATGGGTTTTCCCTTCAAAATATCTCCAGAATCACATCACTTGCCAGCTCCACGAATACTGCCCTGGTCTGAACCACTGTCCGCTGTTACCTGGGTCATCTCGACAGCCTCCTGCTTACCTGTTCTGATTCTAACCTTTCCCCTCCCTCAATCTGTTCTCAGCATAAAATCAGGGTTGTCCTGTTAAGAACATGACAATTCTCCCCAGGATCAGGCCAGATAGACACGGTGGTGGCTGCTGAGGCCGAGGGATGCCAGCCATGCTCGTTAGGGAGTTTGGGGCGGATCTAGATGAGGGAAAACCACCAGCCAGCTCTATGGCTCTCGTTCTAGGGCAACACTCCCTGCAGAGCAGAATGCTGTCAAAAGAATAAGGTATCTCCATATTTCTTTCCATAGAGGTTGCACTAGTTTGCAGTTCCACCAGCAGTTTATGAGAGTTCCTATCTCTCCACATCCATGCCAACATTTGTTGTTTGGGGACTTTTTGATAAAAGCCAGGATAACTCAAAGAACTACAAGTGAACTACCATTTGATCCAGCAATCCTGCTACTGGGCATCTACCCGAAGGGAAAAAAGACCTTCTATGATAAAGACATCTGTACTCAAATGTTTATAGCAGCACAGTTCACAATTGCAAAGATGTGGAAACAACCCAAGTGCCCATCAACATGAGTGGATTAATAAAATGTGGCATATGTATGCCATGGAGTTCTACTCAGCCACAAAAAACAATGGTGATCTAGCACCTCTTGTATTACCCTGGATGGAGCTGGAGCCCATTCTACTAAGTGAAGCATCACAGAATGGAAAAATAAACACCACATGTACTCATCATCAAATTGGTTTTAACTGATCAACACTTATGTGCACACATGGAAGTAACATTCACTGGGGATCGGGCAGGAGGTGGGGGGAGAATGGGATAGGTAAATTCACACCTAATGGGTGTGGTGTGCTGGTCTTGGGGAGGCATGCTTGTAGCTCTGACTTGGGTGGTGCAAATGCAGTAGATGTACCCCAAACGTTTGTACCCCTGTAAAAATTTTATAATGAAAAAAATAAGGTGGATTCTATAAAAGACTAAGCAGTAAATGACTGGCAAGATATTCAGGTAACAGGAAAAGCTAGCCAAGAGCCGACTCCTACAAAATGGTCTGGTTTTTTTCTGTGAAATTATTGGAGACAACGAGGGTGAGTCTTTGGAAACAGCCCTCCTCTGAGGAGAGCTCTTCATCAGAAGAAATGGTCTCTGTACCAGCAGTAAAAACAAGTGACTAGAACACAACCAAGTCAACTCCCCGGGCTACGCAGGAAGGACGCCTCAAGGGCAAGAAGGAGGTCATCAAGTGACATCCCAGTGTGTCTCCTTTGCAAGGGAAGGTCTGAGACACATGCCACCAGTTCTCAGTTGCCAGTCCCCAGAGCAGAAGTACAAGGACAATGCCCAGGTACTCATGCAGGTGATGTCCAAGAGGTAGAGCTACAGGCAGCTTCCCTGGGAGTGCTGGTTTCATGGCCACAGGCATACCACATGCTTCCATGAAAATCAGAGTCTCTCCGCAAAGTACACGTCCAATTCCAGGGAATAAGGCATGCTGATAATAAAACACAATCTGCCAATAAAATGGAAATACAATACAATACAATAAAACATTAGCCACTTCGTATCACTTCTCTGCTCAAAAACATTCAAGGACTTTCCATCTCAGTCATATATGTGAGACCACTTCGCCACCCCCCCCACCGCCTTGGTTTAAAACTCAGATTACATCTCCTCTCACTCCCCCTTTGCTGACTCTGATCCAGCCACACTGACATACTTGCTGCTCCTGAATACACCCAGCATGCAGCTGCCTCAGGACCCTTCCACTTGCCATTCTCTCTGCCTGGAATGCTCCTCCCCCAGAGATGCACATGTCTCACCCCTTCTGCTCCTTCAGTCTTGACTCCACTATCCCCTTCTCATTTAGACCTTCCTGGACCATCCTATCTGAAGTTGCTAAAGTTGCTACACTCCTTCTGGATCTCCTTCCCTTCCCTTTCTCCTTCTCCTTCTCCTTCTCCTTCTCCTTCTCTTCTCCTTCTCCTTCTCCTTCTCCTTCTCCTTCTCCTTCTCCTTCTCCTTCTCCCTCTCCCTCTCCCTCTTCCTCTTCCTCTTCCTCTTCCTCTTCCTCTTCCTCTTCCTCTTCTTCTTCTTCTTCTTCTTCTTCTTCTTTTTTTGACACAGAGTCTTGCTCTGTCACCCCAGCTAGAGTGCAGCAGCATCATCATAGCTCACTGCAACCTCCAACTCCTGGGCTCAAGCGATCCTCCTGCCTCAGCCTCCCAAGTGGCTGGGACCACAGGTGCACACCACCACCCCTGGCTAAGTTTCCTGTTTTTTGTAGAGACAGGGTCTCGCTCTTGCTCAGGCTGGTCTCAAACTCCCGGCCTCAAGGGATCCTCCATGTTGGCCTCTCAGAGTGTTGGGATTACAGGTGTGAGCCACCACGCCCAGCCTCCCTCCAGATCTTATACCACCTTTCACTGCCTTTCTTTTTTTCTCTGGCATGTATCACTGATCTTGCACATATTTCACTTATGAGTATTTGTTACTATCTGTCTCCCTACTAGAATGCACTCTATGAAGCCACAGATTTTTCTGGTCTGTAGCTTTTCTGCACCTAGAACAGTGCCTGGCACATAGTAGTTGTTCAATACACATTTTCGAATAGATGATGAACGAACAGATATATACAGAATACAGGGACTATAAGGAAAGCTGTAAGAGCGTGGTTATTGAACACAATTCCAGAGGTCAGATTTCTAGACTTAAATCCTGGCTGTGCCAGTTTTAAGCTCTGTGACTTTCGGCTAAGTTTGTTAACCTCTCCCTCCTTCTTCTGTAAACTAAAAAAAAAGAAAACAGAAGCAGGGGCACCTAACTCATGGAGCTGTTGTGATTTGATTATTCAAAGAGTTAGCCTGTTGCAAGTAATCAGACTGAGCCTGACGGTCAGCACGAGTCTTGAGACTGATTGTCGATACGATACGGCCATCGTTATCGCTGCTGCTGCTGTTCATGTGCACAAAACAGCACTGACGAGAATCCACCTTCTTTTCAAGAACACAGGAAGCATTTACAAAAATCGACCACTTGTTAATCCACCAGGAAGTCCCAAGATAGTCCAAAGATTTAATAGAATACAAATCATATTCTCTGACTATAAATATTATATAAGAAACCAAAAAGTGAGGAAGGCCAGAGGCACATCGCGTGGCGTGAGTCGGGTGGCGCGAGTCGTGCCGGGGAGAGTCTCTGCGGGTAGTATTTGACTGTTACTTCCCATTAACCTGAGTAGAGACGAAAAAGGCCCTCTCCTCTTCTCCCGTCCCCTCCCGGCCCGGCAGGCGCGATGGCGGAAGCCTTGGCGATGGGCGCTGAAGGGCGGCTCCTCGGGCCCAGCGGGCTCGGCTCTGGGCCGGGGCTTCTCGAACTACCGGCCCTTCGAGCCCCAGGCGTTGGGCCTCAGTCGGAGCTGGCGGCTGACGGGCTTCTCCGGCATGAAGGGCTGAGGCTGCGAGGTCCCGCAGGAGACACTGCTGAAACTCCTGGCGGGACTGACGCGGCTGGCCGTGGGGCCCCCGCTGGGCCAGGGCCTGGTCGGCGGCCAGGAAGAGGCGGTCCAGGAAGCCTGCCTGCCAGCTGAAGCGGGCCCCAGCCCAACTCTTCCAGCCCTGGGCATTGGGATGGACTCCTGCGTCATCCCCCTGAGGCATGGGGGCCTGTCGCTGGTGCAGACCACAGACTTCTTTTACCCCTTGGTGGAAGATCCCTACATGATGGGGCGCATAGCTTGTGCCAACGTG
>CAUYRT010034580.1:0-10303 GCA_963574885.1 Lepilemur ruficaudatus | reverse complement strand
CTCCTGTGTGCACCTACCCCTTCAGCACCATGAGTGGCAGGAGAGAGGGTCCCACACAGAGCCACACCTGTGTGGATGACCTTTTAGCCCTGGCAACCACATCAACTACCACACTTGGCCCAATCACGTTCTTTGAAACAGATCAATGTAGAGCAATTTTTATTGAGAGACAAGCAGGGAGTGTTAAGAAAGCTTCATTTACCTCCTCAAAGTCTCCATTTCCTCCATTTTACTTGTTTTTTAAATCTTTAGTTCAATAATCAAGCTTATAATTCTTTTATGCAATTTTAGTAATCTGTTTTCTCCACATGTCTCCATAATGTGTTAATAAACTTCCTGAGGGAAACACCTTGTGAGATAGAATATGCTTGATCTTGGAATGTGATTCCTCTTGGGTTGTAAATCATGAATAAATGTCTTACAGTACCATTTTTATGTTGATGAGGTTAAATAAAAATCTCTGAGTAATTGGTATGGCAAAGGCCCAGAAAATAAAATAGCTTCATCAACCCCAAGCCTTCTTTGTGCCTGACTGAAGGAGAGATTCCTTTCCAGATTACTGTGGTCATGATCTGTTAAAGGAAAGACCATTCATTTGGAGTATCGGGAAGAGGTTTTCTCCTGGGTCCTGCACTAGGCAGGATAGGGCACACTGTGATGGGCACAGACCTTCAGGAAGAAAGAGCCTTCACTTGGTGTCCCTGACATCAACATTGAAGGATGCAGACCTAGACATGCATCTGGAATGACTCACTCTTTTGTGGACACACCCAATCAACATATATTAATATATAACATACTACATTCTTCTGAGATATTTTTGAAGTCAATCCTTTGTGCTACCTTTAACTCTATGTCTATTAGACCTGGGGCCTTAATTTCTACAAATTCCCCGAGAAGTTACAATTGAATGGTGTTTTTGTAAAACACTACTATTTGTGATGCGATGTCATAAACAAGAGATGTTGGTGTTATTTTTCTACTTTCTCAGAGGGAAAAATCGCCATCCCTGGACATTTGAAAGGAATAAGCAGAAGAACAGGCAAAGGAAGAGGTAAAAGAAGTGATCAAAACACTTTTAATAGTTAACCATCTAGATTTCTATTTTATACTACGTGCTCTGAGTGAAAAAATCAGTTTTCTTAACTGCCTTAGTTGCAGCTAATACAGGAGCCACAAAATTGGCCACAAGTTCATTTTAAGAACTTCAATACCTCCTTTAGCTCAATCTAATCCCTACTCCCTTACTCACATGGTGTACGGGGCTCCCTGAGCAACATGAAGTTTCTTTTTTATTGATTCACTGAGTGATACATAACAGATGTACATGTTTTGAGGGTGCATGTGATAATCTGATACTTTCATATAATTGAATCAGGGTAATTGGGATATCCATCACTTAAAATACTGATCTGTGCACTAGGAACATTTGAATTATTCTCTAGCTATGTTGGAATGTACAATTAATTAATATTAACCATACATCTCCTACTCAAATACCAGGTCTTATAGCATCTATCTAACTGTAGATTTGTCCCCATTAATCAACCTCTGCTCATCCACCTCCTGCAGTGAGCAGTTTTTTTCTACAAACCCTGCCCTGAGCTCCCTTTCAGCCACAGAGAAAGCTCAGGTGAGGGAGAGTGAAGCGAAGCAAAGGGAGAGACAGACACCAGCCTATTTGGTGCCTCATGTGCTGCTCTGCTGCCATCAAACTCTCTGTTCCGCCAGGCGATGCCTCAAATAGGGAGACAAGAATAAAATTTGACAGATTTTTTCCCATCTCCATAACTTCAAAACAATAATAGGACTGAAAATTTCACCAGAGGGAAAGTCATTGTGGGAGCAGAGGATGTGGCCACCAAACTTGAGAGTTCAGATCCTGCTGCCCCAGGTTGTTGAGTGGGATTTTAGAAGGTAGAGCAGAGGATGACATTATCTCCGGGTATTTTAAAAGAAAGACCTTGAAGTGTAACTAAATTGTGGGGAAAATCCTTCCAATCCATTTAAATTACAAAAGAAGGATCTTTCCTCTGGAACAAGAGAGACCTCGTATAGCCAAAGCAATCTTAAGCAGAAAAAACAAATTGGGAGGTATCAGTCTGCCAGGCTTCAAACTTTAGTATGGGGATATAGTAACCAAAACATCATGGTACTGGCTGTTGGGTGGGCTTTGGGGGATGGAGGAGAGGATGACATTATCTACAGGTATTTAATCTGTCATAAAAGAAAGACCTTGAAGTGTAACTAATTCCTGGGGAAAATCCCTGCAATTATTTTAAATTATAAAAGAAAGATCTGAAGAGGGTGGCAGAGATGCTGCCTAGTTGTAGAGGAAGATGGAATGAAAAAAAAAATGCTTCCTTGCAGGACCAAGATTTCCCAGAGATAAAAATATGAATTTTCAACTTCCTGAACTTCCCGTGACCTGTGGTAATATGAAGGGGACTCTATATAAGGCGAAATATAAAAAAGGTGAGTTTTCTGGTCTTCTAGGGTTTTCAACTAGAAAATACCCATGCAAATAGCACACTGTTGAGGTGTAGATATCTGCTTTGGGGGACTCCAAGACCAGCCTCAGGTCTGATTTGCTAGGAGCTCTGCTAGGACTTGGTACAAAGTCACACTCACAGCTCAGGTCTGTAAGACTGAAACGATGCAGAGCAGAGTCAGCAAAGGGAAAAGGCACGTGGGGCAAAATCCAGAGGAAACCAAGAGCCAGCTTCCAAGAGTCCTCTCTGGGTGGAGTCACACAGGACTCACTGCTTGAAGGTCAGAGAAATATACACATATGGCAGGGAGTTCCCCAGCCCTTCAGCTCAAGTATGGGGCCCTTGATGTCAGAAGGGACAATTCAGACTTTCCTGCTACTCATCCAGAACCCAAAGTGGGTGGCTCGAGATCCAGTGTCGGGGAGGCCAAGTGTGGGTGTTTTCATGGTCAGGGAGCTCAGTTTGTCTTGGTCTTACAGGAACGGCAGAGAAGTGTATAAAGAGTGAGACTGGAAGTTGGTTCACTCTCAGGGAATTTGAAGTTGAAGGAGGCCTCGAAAAATCCAGCAACTGGAAGCAAAGCATACGCTGTGGTGGATATCCCCTGAAAGAACTGATAGAGGTATTCTGACAAACAGTTTAAATCAAGGATTTGGCTGTCACACCAGGCTTCGCAGAATTTCTCAGTGTCCAGAAAACCATCATGACTCCCCTTGCCCAGGTCCCAATGCATATGCCGTTACCATTAATAGCATTGTCCCCAGGTGTGACCATGGCTGGCTTATACTACAGCTTACTGCTCTAAGCACAGTAGCTATTCTCCTTCTGAACGTAGGATGGTCAATTGTGGCCTTGACTCTGCCACAACAAACTGCAATTTGGTAACATGAAAGTAACTTAAATTGGGGGGAAAGGGGTCTTAAACTTTGGGGACCAATGTTAAAAGTAACATAGTACAATTATATATCTGAAAACAATATATCAGGAGAAATAGTTCCCACATTACACAATATTTTGACAATATTCCTTTTCATAAGCCACCTCAAATTTGTTCTTGAAAGAGAATACAAATAAATTGCATTTTAAACTAATTGCTTTGCTCCTCATATGAATCCCCTGATGTGGACAAAGCAGGGACAGGGTTTTTGCTTCAGATGAACCTGTGTCGTTTGACTCCAGATACAGTGATTTCTCAGTTGCTCACCTCACACAGCCCTTCTCTGGGCCACTCTAACCATAAAGAAAAGATCTTTGTTAAGCAAATGTTTATCGAGGTACATCTAAAGCCATGAGGGAGTACAAGGTGTGAGTCCCTACCTGAGCAGAGGGCTGAGCTTTAGGAACCACAGGCCTGCACAGTGTGAATGCTCTAGAGAAAGACACCTGCAGGAACGGATGCAGCAGGAAGGAAGGTCATTTCTGGCTTTGAGGTTGATGACAGTTTCTTGGAACAGTTTGCGATGAGCTGGGTATAAAAAGCAGAACAGTTCTCACAAGAAGAAATGTAGAATAGGGCAATCTACCTTCTTAAGAAAAGATGGCATGAAAATCTGCTCCACAAAGTGTCAATAAGTTGTGGATCATGAGGCGTGATACATTCACTGGACTGATTGTGGACATCATGAGGCCAAAGGAAGTAGTCTAAACACTTCCTTTATCCTTTAATCCCTGAAGAATCATGGAAAGATACCTTGAATTTGAGTTGAAAGTGGGATATGCAAATAGAAATATCTGAAAGACATTCAGAAATATTGAGCCCGTAAAATAAAAACAAGGACCCATCCTATCATTAATCTCTTTTCTTTTAGAAAGGATATCTACAAAAACCACCAACAAGCAGAAAAAGTGATTATCAAGTGACTTTCCGCTGATGCCGCATCAGTCATATTGTTGGATTTCCTTCACTGTAGCCTTGCTGTCTTTAAATTGACCAAGCATAATAAAATTTTATTGTTTAATATGGTGCTTTTGCAGTTGCTGCTTTCAAACATTATATAATGTATAAGGCCGGGACTTTGAACAACAAAAAATTTGAGATAAAGGTGGGAACAATCCTTAAAAATTAATAAGACAGATTTTTTTAATAGAATGTCTTTTGTTGTTTTGAGTAGATGCCCAGTAATGGATTACTGGGTGAAATGGTAGTTCTACTTGTAGCTCTTTGAGGTATCTCCGTATTACTTAACACAGAGATTGTACTAGTTTGCAGTCCCAGCAGCAGTATGAGTATTGTATCTATCCACAACCACACCAACATTTATTGTTATGGAATTTTTTGATAAAGGCCATTGTCACTGGAGATAAGACCCTTGAAGCTCTTATATGTAACCTAAACATTTGTACCCCCATAATATGCTGAAGTTAAAAAATTAAAAACAAAACAAAAATAAATAAATAACACAAAATGAACCTTGTGAGTGTGATGTAATAACAGATCTGAATGAAACACTTTCTCAAAATTAAATATAAAAGATGGGAGCCAGTTGCGGTGGCTCACGCCTGTAATCCTAGCACTATGGGAGGCTCAAGCGGGTGGATTGCTCAAGGTCAGGAGTTCAAAACCAGCCTGACCAAGAGCGAGACCCCGTCTATAGTAAAAATAGAAAGAAATTAATTGGCCATCTAAAAATATACAGAAAAAATTAGCCAGGCATGATGGTGCAAGCCTGTAGTCCCAGCTACATGGGAGGCTGAGGCAGAAGAATTGCTTGAATTGAGGAGTTTGAGGTTGCTATGAGCTAGGCTGACGCCATGGCACTCTAGCCTGGGCAACAGAGTGGGACTCTGTCTCAAAAAAAAAAAAAAAAAAAAAAGATGTGGCTGGAGTAGGAAAAGCAAGCATGATTTTGAAATACAGAAAACAATACATTGAACAACTATTGTCTTTACAACTTCAACTTAAACACTTATTGTTTTTCATTGATTTTTATAGTTTCTGTCTTTAATGAAATAAGAATGAAGCAGAAGTTTCCCTAGAAGCATCCCATGGTCACTACAGATGACCTACTGTAGAATTCCCTTGGAATGTATGTACAGCCATATTCACCCAGGGAAGCAAACAACAAAAAACACCTTCTCTTTCTTTCTTTTGTCTTTTTCCTCCACTACATACACACACAGACCCAGACAGACAGACAGACACTCACACACTCACACACAGTTTTTCCTTCATGCCACCCTTGACAATAGAGTGACTGGGAGGCAGAAGTGCCCTGCACAGCTGCTGACCAGGAGAATCATTTCCTTTGTGGGGAGGCTCTTTGGCCCCACCAGAGATGCTGTGCAGACCTCACTTCCATCCAGGAAGGGGAATTCTCCCTCCGTGGAAGTGGCATGTGGAGTTCACGGACCACTGGTCTCCAAGCTGGGTGGATTCCAGGGAAGGTGGCGAGAGCCTGTGTGCACTCCACGGCCTCTCCAAGGCTGAGCGTGAGGGAGAACCTGGGGAAGGAAGCAGGTGGACAAACTTCTACTTTCCTAACCTCTGACACCAGTGACCTTGCATAACTCTGCCATGCCAGGAAATCATGGTTTTCACACAGCTGGCTTCTGGGGCTATTTGCTACCCTGCTACCCTACCACTAGAGACTCAGTGACTAGGTTCTGTATTCACTGGGATTTCTGGAGAAGGAGACATTATTTGATCTATTTCTTAAGGCCAAATATGTCTGTCCAGCCCCAGAGTCCAAGGAGACTCAGTCTGGGCCAATCAATTGAGTTGGCCTCCCCATCCCTCATTGCAGGCTCCCTCTCTCTATTCCCTGTGGCTCCATGGCCCTACAGGGGCAGCTGCCTCAGTTCTCAGACGGTCTCTGCAAAGGGTCTCCTTCCCCAAACCCTTGGCTTCTGATGCTTCTGGCACTCACAGCACCACATGGCAGGTGCTGCTGTTGGCAGATTCCCTGATCCTAAGTTTCTTATTAAACCTGCTGATGGCAGCTGATGGGCTCTGCGATAATAAGATATAAAAGTCCAAGCTGGGGCTGGGGACAAAAAAAAAAACAGTCCAAGCTGATTATTTACTGGCTACTAAGAAATCTCTTCTCCTGAGTGACAACCGTGCTCATTTGTTCACACACGTATGTGTCCATTCAACAAACAAATGTGGAGCAACTACACGGCCCACGTCATGGGGCCAGTCGTGGCAATGCAAAGGAGGACCAAAGGCAGACGTAGGGGCTCTGTCAACCATGTTGTCTTAACTGGGGAATAACTAGTGGGGTGGGGTAAGGGACTCTAGGCCACTCAGATACTGCACCAGCTCTTGGCCAAAAGGCCAAGAAGTGATCCAGGACAAACAGAGACAGTGACAAGTCCTGTTTTCCCATCATTGTGCCTTGGATCACACTGGGTCGTTTGTCTATGGCGTCTGCCCCGGCTGGAGGTAAAAGCTGAAGCACTCACTTTCCAGACCAAAAAGAGGCCGAGTCATTCCACAGATATCCAAGGTCAAGGCAAGCCCTTGGGATTCAAGAGAAAGTGGAGAGGTGCTTTCATTCAGGAAGAAGAACTGTAGCACTGAGGACCTTGGAGGCATTTTATCTTCAGGGCTGTGTCCTTAGGGAGCTACAGAAAGCAGTGGAGTTCTTTATTCTGGGATGCTTGCATGGCCTCCAGACTCTGGGCCCTGTGGCCAGTGAGGGGTACAAGAGATGAATTTTCATCCTGATTCCCTTTGCAGCTCCTCTGCACAGGATGATGCTTCCTAATTTACAGAAAAATGCCTAAGGGAAAGAGGAGAATTAGGAAGAAAGGATTGCAGACTAGAAGAATCCATGAGCATGGCACTCTCAAGAAAACCATCATAAGTTGCAGGCAGATGCCTACCTACAGACAGCTCTTCTCAGAAGGAACACTGTGCAACCCCAGAGAAGCACTGTGGGACACTAGAAGTGAAGGAGGAGGTGAGGGGTGATTCATTTGACAAGATCAAAGGGATCTGTGGAGAGACATCTACATGAGGGAAAGATTAGGAGGATAGAGAGCTGGGGTGCCATACTCACCCCTCAGGCACTGTGGCATGAGTTGTGAGGGAGCTACCTCCACCACCATGGACCTCTGCCTGGACTGACTAGGGAGCTGCCTAGAGTCTATGCAGAGTCGTTGCAATGCAGAACAGGTGCAGTACGGATCTGGTGGCTGCCAGTTATAGATTTTTGCAGCTGATGGCATTCTGAGCTCTTAGGTGCATGGCACAAAGGTGGCACTGGCCTCAGCTTTGCAGAAGTTGCCTTCACATTGCCCTCACCAGGCTGGGATGGTAGCAGACAGAGTGGATGCTCCCTTGTGCTTATATGCCCTGACTCGGAGCCAAGAACCCCTCCTCCACAAACACTTAGGTATGAGCAGAGGAGTTGCCTCAGGCACCATAGGCTCAACCTGGGAAGTTTTGGGTGACTGCCTCAGCAGGACCTGGATGAGGGGGAACTCTGTGGTCTCTGGGCTGCTGAAACCAAATTCTGCCCATGCAACTTGGCATCCATGGTCCCTGAGTTGGTGGAACTACCTGGTGCTTGTGTTACCCTGCCTCCACAAACCCCAGTTCTGGCCTGAGGCTCTGCCCTGGGACTATAGAGCTCCTGCCATGCCCAGAACACAGCCTCTGAGATGTCAGCACTGCACCTGGAATCCAAGACCCCACCCCTGATTACCCTTCTCTGACACTGCTGGCAGAACAGCCCCGAGGTCCAGCACCCCACAAGGGACCACTCAGCCTTGACCTACCATTATACCTGGACCTGATTTCAGCAAATGCCCACAACCCTGGCACTCATGACCACCCAGCCTCTAGAACTGTGAGAAATAAATTTCTTTTCTTTATAAATTACCTAGTCTTGGGCATTCTATTATAGCAGCAGAAACAGACTAATACACTCAGATAATATGGATTGTGATCAGAATAAAATTAATCAATAGGTCTGCTTTCAAGCTCCTGTTGGTGGCCATTTGGCATCTTCCTTACCCAGACCAGTTCTTGGTGCTGGGCTAGAGGCTTCCTGGGACATTTGTTTATTACTCATTTGCGGAGAGTCACCCCTACTGGCCTCTGAACAAAGAGAGGAAACCCTTGGAGGTCTCAGCGGGTGCCCAAGGAGCCAACACAAAATGAAATCACATGAGAAGGCTATAAGAAACCTGGGAAGCTCCAGGAACTCAGGAGGAGCACCAGGTCCACCTGAGGCTACCCTGGTGTCACTCTCAGGTGCTTTGTCTTCCCACTTTCCATTTCCTATGCCTCGTTGCCATTCTGCTTCTTACCCTTCCTACTTGTCTCTACTTATCTCATCTGACTCTTAATTCTGTTTCTCGCCTAGGATCATCTTAGAAGATGAGCATTGAAGATGGTAGAGCCTCCAGCATCCTAGGTGTCTGAATGACTGTGTGGGGTACAACACACATCCTCTCTTCCAATCCACTCATGACCTGGAACACTGTAGATTGTCCCACAAACAGAAATCAGCTTCTATTTATTTTAGCAATTACAAATGTTCAGGGTCTATTTACTATAACAAAGCCTATCCTAACTAATAAAAAAGATTAATCTGGACCTTGTAAAATGTATTAGTTTACTTGTGAATGTTTCCACCAACAATTGGATTTAATGATTTGTAGAATATTTTAAAAGTGGGAGGCACCTTAAACATTTGTGTGCTTTGGTTTCCTCAGGTATAAAACAGAGCTATCGATAATTTATTGTGTCTACATCTCACAATTGTTGTAAACTTAAAATGAGAGATTTTTTTAAAGCCCTTTGATAAACCACTACATGCTCAATGACAAGTAAAAAGTAAAATGAGGAAATAGAAAGTAAAAATCTGCCCTGTCATTACTGAGACTGAAATAACAGATACAGAGGAAGTCAGCTGCAAAGGTAACAGGAAACAGTATTTCTCCTAAAAACTTGCTACATCAATAAACTGTCATAACAACCCCCTTCTTCGAATGAATACTGCTTCCTCACTTCCTGAGGAACTTCGCTGTCAGAAAACACACACGGGGCCAGGCACAGTGGCTCATGCCTGTAATACAGTTTCATATATATATACACACATATATTCCAAGGAACACTGCGAGAATAATAATAATGAGAGCTAACACTTAAGTGCTTATTATATGGTAGAAATGAATACAAGACCTTTACATCTACTGATTTATTTATAAGATAGGGACTTTTACTACCACATTACCAATGACAAAACTGAAGCATACAGGGGCTGACTGTGTTGGGAGCCAGCTACAGCCCACTGGCAATGATACCGTAAAAAGGCATCATTCCTTCCCACAGGCCTCCCTGGTGATGGGAAGAGCCTGATTAGCTCTTCTAGAGAGATTTTCAGTCCAGGAGAGTCACTTGGGTGGATGAGGTGACCCTGAAGGAGTGTGGACCTCCCAGGTGCTGGGAGCCTAAGAGGGAGGTGGCAAACAGCCCGTTCCTGCACTGGGGGAACGTCAGTTGATTGGTTCTATCTAAACTGTCAGTCTCTGAAGAACTCACAAATGAACGTGGCTCGTGCATCCACCACATCTGGGAGACACCAAGGAGGGATCACAACAGGGCCATCCCTGCTCCTTCCCACTTCCTTCTCTCCCTCCTCCCAGACCCAGATTAGCTGAAAGCAACAGATACTGACCAGAGATAGGGAGGGAGTGCAGGTAGGAGAAGACGCTGGGCTCACCCAGCTTCTGCACTACATAGTTTCCAGTTTTACTATTATATCAGCCCAGGCTTTTTAATATTGAATTAGATACCACCACTGCTGGACAGGACTAGCTCAGCTCTGAGGCTTACCTGAGACTTCATCCATGGGCAG
>CAUYRT010034577.1:0-54945 GCA_963574885.1 Lepilemur ruficaudatus | reverse complement strand
CACCATATATGAAACATGAACATTACCTGTGTTACAGTCCCAGAGATTAAAAACTCAGCATATGGAGAGTGAGTTTTAAATAATTATAACATTCTTTATTTTCTTCTATTAATATGAGCAATATTTTTTAAAAAATCTCTTCTTTTTCAAATGAAACTTTAGTAATCTATTATCCATAGGACAACAACAAAAGGGAAAATGGCATTTTATTTGCATTAAGTTTCCCACCTATAGCATAATATTATGTGACATTCCTCAAAGAACTACAGAAAATACGTTTATCATTCTCATCATCATCTCCTTAGAAAAATCAGTGGACTATGAGTTTAGAGAAGGAGGAAAAAAAAAAAAAAGATAGGGCGACAAGAACAAAATACAGTCAATTTTTCATATTCAGTAAAAAAACATACTTTTCCCCCTTGGAATTAAAAAGAAAATAAAGCAAAATTTCTTTATTTAACAACTTCAATTTAAAATCTGTCTAACTCCATCAATTATCCCCAACATACTTTATAGCAATTAAAAATGCATTGATCAAAACTAAGAGTATCTCCCTGAAGTTTCCATTTAGTTATATTCTGAACTCTTACAAATCCTTGTTTCGTCAGAATTCCATAAAATTAAATGTACACTAATTTGAAAAATGTGATATCACTATCTTATTGAAATAATCACAATGATGTTTATTTAAAAAAACCTGTTTTTTTCTTTTCATATCATCAAGATATAGCCAATGAATTTTTGCAGATTTGTTTTCACCTAAAAAAGATGAGAAGATGGTTGTAGTAAAGAGAGAGCTATGGTAAAACATACGAGGATATGATGACAACTTAACTAAATCAAATAAATGTTTTCAACTTCTCATCTAAATCATAGAATGAATTTAATATGGTGTTTGTACAAATTATTTCACATTTTTCAGATCCTGGGAAAGTCAGTGTCTACAGAGAGAAGGTATGGTACATAAGCTTATTTATTACGGTAAACTAAATAAAGTACCATTCCATTTCTCTTTCATCATAATCTAATTGTTGCAGTTAGTTAAGAATTCACAATTTAAGAAGTTTTTAAAATAATGATTTTTTGGAAAAAAATACCTACCTGATTTTTATTTTTGCCTAAGGGAAAATTTCTAAATTCTCCAATGCTAATTCTTCTATTTATTAAAAGACAGGCATTTCATTCAGATGGTTGAGGCAAATCACAACAAATAAAGCTTAGTATCACTTCAAATCAAATTTAAAGTTTTAGAAATTATGTTTCTCACCAGCCTACTCATTTCACATTGAAATTCTTTAGCCACAGTGGTGCATCCAATTTGATATCCTTAAAATATCTATGTAATCTTCATTATTGGTATCAGTGATATACAGATTGTGCATCCCTTATCTGGAAATCTGAAATCCAAAATGCTCCAAAATTGGAAACTTTCTGAGCTCTGACATGATACCACAAGTGGAAAATTGCACACCTGATCTCATATGATTTATCACAGTCAAAACACAGGCATACTATCTAGCGCCCCCAGGGAAAAGTAAAATTACCTTCAGGTTATGTGTATAAGGTATATATGAAGCATAAATTGATTTCATGTTTGACTTGGGTCCCACCCTCAAGATATCTCATTATGCAAATATTCTAAAATCCAAAGAAATCCAAAATTTGAAACACTTCTGGTTTCAAGGGTTTTGGGTAGGATATTCAACTTGCATCATTTAGGATTAACAATACAAAAGTGTTAAAATTTCATTGTTGAAGGTGTTGCAATAAACAGAAACACAAGAATCTAATTCATTTTTAATACTGATAGCTCACTGGGAAAAATAAGAGAGTAAAATTATTTCTCAATTAGCAAATATTTTTTAATTTTTCATTTTTAATTATTATGGGTACATAATTAGCAAAGATTTTTGAAAACACAGTATGATTACAAAATTAAGATATAATCCTAGAGAAAATAATAACATACATAGACCACCTTTCAAGTTATAAAACATGCTCAATTACATTTTTCAGAGGGAAAAACTGAGGCCAGAAAATGTAGAAAATGTGTCAGAGTCACACAGCCAAGCATTAGGTCAGAACTGAAACTTATATCTATTTGAGTATAGATCTTAAGCTCTTTCACTTCCACTACGAAGTATTTAAAAAACAGCCTTAAACTTTGTACTTATCTTAAATAATTTTGCTCTCAATTTGAGATGGCATGAGTAATGTATATGACTCAAAAGTGAGAAGCCAAGTCAGTATGAAAAGTAGTGCTAAATCATGTTTTAAATATCAGTTAGTGTTAACTGTCGTTGAAGAATTCTTTATTTGGAAGATCAAAATTGAATTAGATCTTAAAGGAATAAACAATTTGGATAGTTTAGGATGCATGTTTGGATGAGGACCAGTTGTACTTATTTTGCATAGTACAAATTAAAAGGTATAAAATGCCTCCTTATGATATGGTTGTAAGAAATTTCATTTCTACTAAAAATGCATATATGTGTAGGGGTGCATGTGTTGTGTATATACACATGCATGTATGTAAATATGAAACTTTGTGAGCATAACTTTTATATAAAATTAAATAAACTTAAATGTCCAAATTTGGGGACAAACTACAATAAAATTATTATTATTATTTATATCATCTAAATATTTGCTAGCATTTTAAATAAAATATTCTGGTTTTGTAAAAGCAACATAGTTCGGTATCAGCTGGTATCAGAAAAATCCTCTCAGAGAAAATATAACCTCTGGGCAACAAATAAAATCAAATAAATGAAAAAATAAATTCACCTCAAGTATTTGAAGTAAGGAATTAGAAAATCACTGTAAGGAAAGCACTGGAAGGAAAAAAAATCAGATAAGAATTTGAGTAAATGCAACTCTTGAAAAATAAGAGAAGCATAGTAGGTGAACCATATTCTTATTATGTTTTAACATGATTGAAATCCCCAGTACATGAAGCATATGTTGGCTAGAACTCAAGCAGAAAGATGTCATTTTATTAATTTAGGATATTAAAAGATAGAGTTCTGGGCTACCAGAGTAGATGGAAATTAAAGAAGGAAATCCTATAAAGAAGAAAGCCACCCATGGGAGATAATTCCAAAACTTGCTTACAAGCCCCTAAATCCTTGAGGGAACTCTGGCCTGCACATGTCAAAAGGACATTTAAAGGATCCATCAGAAAGCAACCATAGGAAGCCTAAAAGATGAGTTGTGAGAGAGACAAAGTATGAAGCCTCACTCCCAAAATATTAGAAGAGATGCGGTAAATATAAAATTATGACTACATTGCAGGATTAAAGTAGTTGCCAAAAAAAAAAAAACAAAAAACACAACACCATACTTCCATAAATTTGACATTCATAATTTCATACAGGAACAATGCATATTTCTGAAGAAGGTAACAGAACTCAGAGTCTACAATGTACCATACACACTACCCAGTTTATAGTAAAACTTAACTAGACTGAAGTAACAAAAAATGTGATTAAAACACAAGAGAAAAAGCAGTCACTATAAATTGAAATTGAGATGACACAGATGTTAGAATTAAAAGACAAGAACTTTAAAACATGTGGTAGGCAGAATCCTAAAATGTAAAATCCCATCAATATTTACTGTCCTAATTCTGGGGATTATAACGTGAAGAGCTATCTTACAAGGATTATGTTATACAATATTACAAAGGAGATTTAGCAGATACAATTAAGATTCATACCTATGGAGGTTAATTTTATGTGTCATATTGCAAGGTGTTTTGGATGATACTAATATTTAAATTGATCAACTTTGAGTAAGCAAATCTCCCAGCATACTGTGGGTAGGCCTCATCTAATCAGTTGAAAGCCTGGATAGAATAAAAAGACAGGCCTCCCAAAGCAAGGGGGAATTCTTCATCACATTGCCTTCACACTTCATCTGAAACATCAGTGCTCCTGGGTCCCCAGCCTGCTGGCTTGCAGACTGAAAATACACCATAGGCTCTCCTGTGTCTCCAGTCCGCCTAGCCTTCAGACTGGAAATGTGCTCCCAGCTCTACTGGATCTCGAGCCAGCTGGCCCATTTGCAGAGCTGGACTTGCCAGCCTCCATAATCACACAAGCTATTTCCTTATAACAAATCTCGTTATCTGCATAAACATCCTATTAGTTCTGGTTTTTTCTTTTTTTGTTGGATAATCTTGACTAATACACTAATAATTTGATTTTGAGTTAATCGAAAGTAAGATTACCTAGGTGGGCTTAATCTAAGCAAATTAGCTCTTTAGAAGTAGATAGCTTTCTTGGATGGTAGCAGACTGATTTGGAGCACAAGAAGGATTTGATGTGCCAGTGCTGGCTTTCAAGACAGAGAGGCCATGTAGAAGGACTAGAGAGGAGCTTCCAGGAACTAAGTAGGGTCTCTAAAAGCTGAAAATAGCCACAGGCCAAGAGATAGAAAGCCAACAGTTGCCTCAAAGTAGAGAAAGAAAATACAAAGGAAAAAAAATTGAAAAAATAATTACTGAAAATCTTGCAAATTTGGTGAAAATGTTATACTAGAAATCCAAGAAGCTCAGCAAAATTCATGTAGGATGAAAAAGGCCCTTATGAATAAACTGCTAAAAACCGAAGCTAAAAAAGTGAATTTAAAGAGAAAGGCAATTTAAATAGAGGGGAAAATGACAAGAAACACAGCCTTTTTATCAGAAATAAGTCTAATCAGTATGCAATAGAACAAAAGAAAAAACTCATCCAAGAATTAAATATCCAGTGAATATATTCATGACCTATGTAGACAAATTAAGGCATTTAAGGGGAAAAAAAGGTCAAGAAAATTAGAAAATTCCTCCACTACAATTTTAATGGGTATTCTTCAGAATATAGGTGAATTTGCACAAAACAGAAACTTGGATCTATAGGATGAAATGATGAGCAACCAGAAAGACAACTATATCAGGCAATAGAAAAGATGATTATTTTTATTCTGTTAAATTATTTTAATAAATAAAATTTAATATTTATTTAAAATATATTAATGCAAATGTTTAATGTAAATATTAAAACATTAAAGATTCAGTAATAAGATAGTGTAATATTGGTAAGGTCTGTAAACTTGATCAATGGAGCAGAAGACAGAGAATAGAAACAGTGTATGTTTATTTATATAGGCAATTGATTTTTGACAAAAGGGCTAAGGAAGTTCAGGCTTAAAGGAATATCTTTCCAACCAATGATGCTGAATTAACTTGATAAATTTTGAAAAAGATTATCCTCAACTCTTGTCTAATTCCACAGCCAAAATTTAACTTGATATAGATGGTAAACCTAAACTTAAATGTTAGAACTATAAAATCACTGAAAGAAAATGTAAGAAAGCATCTTTGTGATCTTAAGGTAGACAAAAAGTTCTTAGATACAATAACAACAACAACACAAACTCCATGACACATGAAAGAAAAAAAATTCATAAATTTTGTTTCATCACAATGAAACTATCCCGACTTCTGGCTTTAGTCCCAATATATAACTAGCTTAAGGTCATCACACTCATATTTACATCAAGAGGTAAATTAACAAACTGAAAATAAACAGCTTCTTACTTAGACTTATTAGAGAACTATGATTGCAGAGTAAACCATCTACTCTGAGATCTGGAAAGAGGCAAATTCAGAGATTCAGAGGAGAGATCTGCTTACCTAGAGTAATCTGGAAGGATATTTAAAAGTAATTTTCATGACTTGCTGGAGCTCTCATGCAGACTAGCTTGAGAATGAGAAACTACTGAGGGCTATGGTCTTGGTGGGTCTCCACAAGTCTGTGGTCTTTATGACTAGAAACTCTACCAGGCTCTCAAACATCCCCTTATGGCTTTGGCAGCAGAAGAAAATTCATCATTCTGAAATATGCCAAGAGTATTCTCCATTACCAAGGGCTATTCTCTAGGGTAAAAATATTTCACCAGAGCCTTATTCCAATTAGGGAAGAACATTCCTCTCAACCCATGCCCCATAACCTTACTGTTTCACGTAAGGGGAGAAAAGGTATACCACTTGAAGAAATACTTAGGAAAGTCACAACCTATAGACAGAAGCTCACTGAAAGACTAAGATCTAATCATAAGATCATGAAGTGCCTCCCATCCTCCATGCCTGAACACCATAGCAATTGGTGCTCCAGCAAAATAGCAGGCTCCTGCACAATAGCAGTGGATTGCAGCTTCTCTTTCAGCTTTCTCTGCAAGAAGCAGAGGAAGAGGACTGAGGGAAGCTCAATTTTAAGTGGAGACAAAAACAAGAATACTCAAGGAGTTTGAAGTTTCTGGCACCTACAACTATACCAAACATTAAACACAGTCCAGCTTCTAGCCAGAATACAACACATCCTTACACTAAAGACCTATTTAATTTCACTTTCTAGAACTTAACCCATAACATGGCATGCCACAAAGTAAGAAAAAATGCACTCTGATGAGACAAAACAAGCATGAACACTAGACTGGTACGTGACACAGATGCTGGAGTGATCAGATAGGAATTTTAAAGTAATTATAATTGAATAGGAATTCCACTGTAATGAAAATAGTATTAAAATAGTATAAAACATGCATTAGATGGGCAATATCAGCAAAGAGATGAAAATTTAGATATAATTAGAAAGAAATTCTAGAAATTACGAACAATGTAACAGAAATGAAGACTGCTTATGATCGAGTCATCAGTAAACCAGACATGATCAAAGATAGATTTTAATGATCTTGAAGGTAAGTCAATAAAAACTTCTCAAGCTGAAATGAAAACAGAGAGAGAGAGAGAGAAGAAAAGCAAACAGAACAAAACAAAATAGAACAGAACACAACATCCAAGAAATGAGGGGCAATTTCAAAAGGTGTAATGTATGTAAAATGAAAATACTAAGAGGAGAAAAAGATAGTAAAGTAAAAGAAATATTTGAAGTAATAATGGCCAAGAATATTCTAAAACTAGACAGACAACAAAGTATAGATTTAGGAAGGTCAGAGAACATCAAATAAAATACATACCACAAAAAATTCCTACACCTACATTTGTTTAACTCAAACTTCAGAAAACCAATAAGAAAGATGTGAAAGCCTGAGGAAAGCAAAACCTTACCTAAAGAGGAACAAGGATAAGAATTACAACAAACTTCTCATCAAAAACTATACAAGCAAGCATATATATTTAAACTGATATATTTAAAATGTTACTTTAAAAAACACCAACACAAAATTCTATATCAAATTTTTTTTTTCAAAAATGAAGGAGAAATAGACATTTTTATGGGCCCAGCACGCTTCCGCTGCGCGACTCTGGAGAAATAGACATTTTTAGACCAACAAGAAATAAGAAAATTCTTTGGAAGCAGACCTGTCATAAAAAAAAACCCAAAAAGATTAATGGAAGCTCTTCAGGGAAAAAGAAAAATATGTTAATCAGAAACTCAGGTATTCATAAAGAAAGAGTATCAGGGAATGAATAAATAAAGATAAAATGAAATCTTTTATTTTTCTTATTTTTAATTCATCTGAAAGATAAATGTTTACTTACAATAATAAAAGTAACAAAATATTAGGTGATCATAGCAGACGTGTAAGTGAATGAATGGTGCCAGTATCACAGGGATTGGAGGGAGGACTTGGGAATGCTTTGATACAAGGTACCTACCTGTGAGGTAGTGCAGTGCTTTGGGAAGATAGGCTTAAATTCATTAAAAATGTATATTGGAAACTTTAGAGCAAACACTGTATGTTTTAAATAAAAAATAAAATTGTAATGCAAAAAGAGGAGATAAATGAATTTATATAAAATGCTCATTTAAAACCAAATAAGGCAGAAAAGTAGGAGGGAAAACAAAGAACAATAATAATGAATATAATGCAGCTACAACATGGTAGGTATTAGTGCGATTATGTCAGTAATTGTTTTAAATGTGAATTGTCTAAGTACATTAATTAAAATACTGAGATTGTCAAAGTGAACAAAAATAAAAAGATTCAACCATTGGTTGTTTACATATAAATCATTTAAAAGACAAAGAATTAGACAAATTAAAACAAAGGGATAGAGAAACATATACCATGCTAACTCTAATTCGGAAAAGCTGCTATAGCTACATTAATTTGAGACAGATTTCAGACTAAAAAAGATTTCAAAGCTAACATGAGATATTTACATAATTATAAAGGGTTCAATTCTCTAAGATGATGTAGCAATCCTAAACATTTATGCAACTAACAGCAGAGCATTAAAATACAGGAACCAATATTTATTGGACTGATGTACAAATAAAGATACTCACTATCATAATCAGAAACTTCAACAAGCCTGTACCAGTAATTGAGAAATCAAGTAGGCATAATATCAGTAAGGATATAGTTAACCTAAATAGCGCATTCAAACAACTGGATTTAATTGACATTTATAGAATATTCCATCCCACAATGGCAGTATACATGTTCTTCTAACAAACTCTGATACATCCATAAAATGGAAAATTATACAGCAATATGAAACGAGCTATCAAGCCACGAAAAGATTTGGATAAATCTTAAAAGTCTATTGATAAGTGAAAGAAGTCAGTTTGCAAAAGTTACACTGTAGCCTATAATTCCAATTATATGACATTCTGGAAAAGGTAAGATTACAGAGACAGTAAAAAGAACAG
This sequence comes from Lepilemur ruficaudatus, assembly GCA_963574885.1. NCBI lineage: Eukaryota > Metazoa > Chordata > Mammalia > Primates > Lepilemuridae > Lepilemur > Lepilemur ruficaudatus. The sequence continues at coordinate 46,282 of CAUYRT010034577.1, read as the reverse complement.
AGGTTGCTAGGAGTTTGGAGTAAGTCCAGAGGAAAAGGTGAAGCACAGGGATTTTTTAGAGTGATGAAACTATTCTGTATAATCCTATAATTGCATTTATTAAAACCCATAGAATTTTACAGCACAAAGAGTAAAACATTTATGTATGCAAATTTAAAAAAAATCCTTTAGAAGGTCAGGAGATCTGAGAATGAAATCCGGAATGTTATCAAAAAATCTAATTTTATTGCAAATATGTAAAACAACCTCACTAAAAAGAATGGGAAAAAGTGCTGACTTATAACTTTGAAAATAAGTAGAGTGTGTAAGACTAAAGGCAAAAGGAACTGTACATATGCATTGTACTCTAGTTAATAAAGTTATTTCCCATGGGGGTAAGGGTTAATAATTCTGATACTCTTATGCATATATACTGTAATTGAACACACAGGTATATTGTTTGTGGGATCCCAGTTTCACACTGAAGTGGGAAGTTAAACTTAAATAAAGGGAAGGGCTTAGGATGACCCATGTTGTAATGGAATAGAGTTGAAGACATCAGTATGCATTTATGTCTAACATAATATAGAATGTTGCATATAGAAATATTTACAGATATGATTATCTACAAAGGTTAGCATGCACACATAAATTTATTTACTCCGTTAACTGAGATGGCTTACAAGCAATGACAGCCCAGTAATAACAAGCAGGTCTAGTACCAAGATCTTGATTTCTAACAGCATTCTCCAATAAAAGGAACCCGGGCTTGTTGGAGAAATGGCTGACCCTAGAACTGAGGCAGAAAACATATAAGATGAACCTGAAGCATTCTGTAGTGCTAGAATGTTAGTGCTAATATACTATTTATTTATCTATGTGTGTGTGTATATGTATACACACTCAGCATAATACGCCAATAGGAAACTGAAAATTAAAGCAACAATAAAGTACTATACTGCTATGCATCTGTTAGAATGGCTAAAGTCCAAAATACAACATCAAATGCTGGCAAAGATGCGGAACAACAGGAATTTTCCTTCACTGCTAGTTGGAATGCATAATGGCACAGCCACTTTGGAAGAAAATTTAGTTTCTTACAAAGCTAAACACAAGCTTAACATATGATCCAGCAATCATTGTTCTAGGTATTTACCAAAATGAGTTGAAGATTTATATCCACACAAAAGCCCACATAAAAGTCTTATATGGCAATCATTGAAAGTGTATACAGCAAGCGTAATTTCCCCAAATAAGAAGCAACCAAAACATCTTTCAATGGGTGAACAGATAAGCAAATCATTGTATATCTTGGAACAACCAGTAGTTTCCAGAGTTTCAGGGTGGGTAGGAGAGAGATAAATAGATGGAGCAGAGAGGGTGTTTAGGGCAGTCAATCTACTCTGTATGGAACTGTAATGGTGGATACATAACCTTATACACTTGTCAAAACCCATAGAACTGTACAGCATGATGAGTGAATCCTAATGTAAACTATAGGCTTTAACTAATAATAATGTGTCAATATTTGTTTATCAATGGTAACAAATATGCCACACTAATGCAAGATATTAATCATAGGGGAGATTGTGTAGGGTGGTGTAAGAGATATATGGGAACTCTCTGTACTTTCTGCTCAATTTTTCTGCAAAGCTAAAACTGCTCTAAAAATAAAACCTATTCATTTATAAATAAATGAAGCATAAACAGACACAAACACAAAATAAATGAGGGAGTACGTCAAAGGAACATGGGAGCCAACTGAAAGAATTCCCAATAGCCACAGCTAGAACATTTAGAACAACAAAATATAATAAAATATTATTATATTATAACCCAATTTATAAAATATATGTACATGGGTCCACAGTAATCAAAATAAATTATCGAATCAACAAATAATGAGAAAGAAGAGGCAACTCCCCAGGGCTAAAGCATTCAAATAATTTATGTAGCTACTCTGCCCTCAAGGGCAATAAATGAAAGAATTGGGATATATTCCTTACCCATTATTTACATAAGACAATCCTCTGCCATGAAAAGGAATGAACCTCTGAAAAAACGCAACACGTAGATGAATGTCAAACATTGTATATCTTGGAATACAAGATACTTGCAAGTATTGTACAATACTTGCATTGTATATCTTGGAATACATTGTATATCTTTTTATTGAATAATAAAAGCCAGAAACAAAAGAAATACATAGTCTATTATTTTATTTATATAAAAGGAAAGGCAAAACTAATCTGTGGAAATAAAAATGAGAATGGAGTTTACTTATGAGGGGATGGGGACTGATTGGAGGTGGGCATTAGGGAACTTTCTAGAGGGATAGAAACATATTTTGTCTTAATTGTGTCTGTATGGGTGTGTTTACATGGGTGTCTGTATGCAGAGAAGCTCATCAAATTAAGATGTCTGCATTTTATTGTATGTAAAATTTATCTTAATATCACATTTGTCATGTTTGATGAAGGGCTATTAAACCATGTGCTATTTATAGACATCTGTGGTAAATATTGAGAAACAATTTATTTTTAACACAGTTTACTTGATTCTTTTTTGAGTGAAGTGATAACAGATTTCTTTTCTTTTTTTTTAAGTTTTGAAGATGTAACATTTTTATGCATTCACAGCGATGGCATTTAAAACACCTTTATATGAATATATTTTAAGTTTTCCTTGTTATCCTCTAATTATGTAACAGCAGCACTTGACATGTGTAGGTTTTTTCTTTAAAAAAAAAATAGATCCTGTAATTTATACTGAGAAACTGAAAGAACAAGAAAATAATAGATAAGATGTTCTCAGTTTCCCATTCACAAGACTGCTGGTTGTTGCATTCCAGGGGAAAAGATGCCAAAGTATATACAATAGAAAAAAGATGGATTAAAAATGAACTATAGAACTGAGGGCAGCAAAGGACAGAAGGTCTGGAATGACAACCACGATTTGCAGGGTGCAGTGCAATTTCCACATTAGTAAGAGCTTACCTGGGTGATACAGTTATGTCCCTCAGGCAAAGAGTGCCTTATGGAGGGCAGATGGCATGCTATTTTCCTGGTGTCAGAACCTAAGAATGTCTGTTTTACTCAGTTTATTTTAAATAAACATTTCTCCTTCTATTGAAATATTACACTATTCGCTGCAGAAAACAGAAGGGATGATAATGCAGCGTACAAATTTGAAATAGTCATAAGAAGGCAGGGCAGCAGGTGCACTTGGCTGAAGAATGGAAAAGGCACCGTGTGGCACAGGCAGCAGGGGATGAGAAGAAATGCACAGGCATTTTATAGGGAGAAAAAGTCGGTAACAAACAGGTTTTAGAAGGGAATACAGCAACCCCATCCTGAACTGGGTGCTGAGAACAGAAGTAGTTTACACAGAGTAGAAAGTTAAGTGCTCTGAAACAGAAGCGAAGCAAAATGTGGAAGAGTTGGAGTCAGTATTTCACTGTAATTATGCAGGCAGAGAAATCGTCATAACTTCCTGGACACTAATGCAGGGGTCAGCAAATTATGACCCACAGGCCAAATCTAGCCAGTAACCTTAATGAGTATACAAAAGCAAACAGACAGACAAACAAGTAAATAAAATACAAAGAAGAATATGCCACAGAAACTGTACTTTGCTGCAAAGCCTAAAATATCTACTATCTGGCTTTTTACCGCAAAAGTCATTCTGTCATAGACTAGTCAATTAATAAATATTTAATAAATCCATTCATTTCTTTGACTCATTAATGAATATTTTTAGTGCCTACCTTGTGCCAACAATGTGCCACATGTTGGAGCAGTGCTGAGGAAGATAACAGCCTAGAACACTGTTCTTCTGCTGGTAAATGCATAAAAAGTCAACAATATTTAGAAAGTAATTACAATAATGATAAGTTCTGAAAAGAGGCATATATATTTTCTAACAGGGAGCAATTTATCAGTGGATTTTTCTTGAACCTAGGAAACCGTTGATGGCTTCCATGAAGAAGTTATCACTAAACTGAGGGCTTCTAAAGAAATAGGAGCTAGTCCAGATGAAGAAGAAGAAAAACAGAACATAGATAGAGGGACAGCATGTGCAAAAGCTTTCAGGAGTGAAGGAGCTTTGATGCATTGAGGGGAAAAAAAAAAAAAAAGCCAATCTGTTTGGAACGTAGAAAATGAGGACCTGGAAAGAGATTGATGTGCAGTGTGACCAGAGAAGAAAGTAAGAATAAGATTTTGCAGTGTTTTGTGGGCTGTGACTTGTTGACAATATTTTTTGTCCACTCAGTTCATTGGTGGAGCTAATCTTACCCCAATTTTTGGCCTTCAGCCGAAAGATCAGCAGGAGACACAGGCTTGGCAGTACAGTGGTTTGTTCAGGGATGTACACGTCAATGATGTTGAGACCATCTTATTTCTCCTTAGAACATTTACCAGAATGATGTAGCAGGAAACATACGTTCTGGAAAGTTAAGCTGTAATGGCACGAAGTTTGGAGATGCCACTGAGCATCTTAATTTCTTCTGTCTGGGAATAATGTCAGTGAAAATAGAAACAAAACTGCAAGAGAAAGAGAAAGAGAGAGAGAAAGAGAACTGAGAGAGATCCCTGAGGACATAACAAGGCATCTATTCAGCCATAACTGAAGAATATATGATTGGGTATTGCCAGCTCTATGAAACAATAATTTAGTTGCTTATTAAATGTTTTGGTTGGATTTCTGTTACTGACAGCTAAAAGAGTCCTTAAGCATTCTGGATTTTATAAATTCAGAGAGTTGGTAATTTTACCCTATGTTTCCTAAAGCAGTCTTCTTAATTTTCTCATTTTGAGGCAAATGGAGAAATTTTTTAAAACGTGGAGATCCATGCAAAAGAGCTTTCTTTAGAATGCCATTGTCTGTCTCTCACTAAAGAAAAAAGGAAACGTATCTAGTTGTATTTGTTCACTTGACATATACTTATGGAGCACCTAGTAGTGCCTGTTATTTTTCTAGGATGTAAAAGTAAATAAAACGAAAAAATCCCCTGCCCTCCTGGAAGCTCTATTTTAGTCAACTTAAGCTTAATTACAGCCATATTTCATTTTATTGCACTTTGCTTTATTGTACTTCTCTGATACTGTGTTTTTTTACAAATTGAAGTTTTCTGGCAACCCTGCTAAACAAGTCTGTCAGTGTCGTTTTTTTAACAGCACGTGCGCATTTCATGTCTCTGTGTCTCATTTTGATAATTGTTACTATATTTCAAACTTTTCCATTATTATTTCATCTGTTATAGTGATCTTTGATCAGTAAACTTTGTTGTCACCATTGTAATTGTTTTGGGGCCTGAGGTCCCATGATACTTAGCCATATAAGACAGTGAACTTAATAAATATTGTGTGTTTTCTGGCTGCTCCAGTGACCGGTGGTTCTCTCTCTCTTTCTCTCTCCTTGGTCCTCCCTATTTCCTGATACACAACAATATTGAAATCAGGTCAATTGATAACCCTGCAATGTGCTCTAAGTGGTGAAGTGAAACGGAGAGTTGCACATTTCTCTTTCAATCAACAGCTAGAAATGATTCAGCTTAGTGTGAAAAGCATGTCAAAAACTGAGATAGGTCAAAAAGCTAGGTCTATCGAGCCAAGAAGTTAGCCAAGTTGTAAATTAAAGAAAATTTAAAGTGCTATTCCAGTAAACACACAAATGATAAGAAAGGAAAATAACCTTATTGCTGATAGGAAGAAAGTTTTAATGGTCTGAACAGAAGAACAAATCAGCCACAACATTCCCTGAAGCCAAAGCCTAACCCAGAGCAAGGCCCTAACTCTCTTCAGTTCCATGAAGGCTGAGATAGGTGAGGAAGCTGTAGGAAAAAAGTTGGAAGCTAGCAGAAGTTGGTTCATAAGGTTTAAGGAAAAAGGCCTTCTCCATAATCTTAAAGTATAAAATGAAGTAATAAGTGTAGATGTAGGAGCTACAGCAAGTTATCCAGAATTTCCTGCTAGATAAATGATGAAAGCAGCAACGCTATACAACAGATTTTCAATGTAGCTGAAACAGCCTTCTCTTAGAAGATACCACCTAGAACTTTCAAGCTGGGGAGGGGAAGTAAATACTTGATTTCAAAACTTCAATGGACAAACTGACTCCTTTGTTGGGGCTAATGCAGCTGGTGACTTTAAATTCAAGCCAATGTTCATTCACCATTCTGAAAATCCTAAGGAACTTAAGAATTATGCTGAATCTACTCTGCTTTTGCTTTGTAAATGGAACAACTAAGCCTGGATGATAGCACATCTGTTTATTGCATATTATAAGCTCATTGTTGATACTTACTGCTCAGGGAAAAAAAAAAAGATTCATTTCAAAATATTACTGCCCATTGACAATGCATCTAGTCATACAAGATTCTGATAGAGAGGTACAAGGAGATTAATGCTGTTTTCATGCCTACTAACACCATGTTATTCTGCAGCTTGAATCAAGAAGTAATTTTGATTTTCTAGTTTTATTATTTAAGAAATATATTTTCTAAGGCTATAGCTGACAAAGATGATAATTCCTCTGATGAATCTGGGCAAAGTAAATTGAGAACATTCTGGAAAGGATTAACCATTCTAGATGTTATTGATAACATTCATAATGCATGGGAAGAAGTCAAAATATCAACATTAACAGGAGCTCAGAAGAAGTTGATTCCAGACCTCATGGATGACTTTGAAGGGTTCGAGACTTTAGTGGAGGAAGTAACTGCAGATGTGGTAGTGATAGCAAGAGAAGTAGAATTAGATGTGGGGACTGAAGATGTGAATGCATTCCTGCAAATTCATGATAAAATTTGAATGAATCAAGAGCTTCTTATACTTGAGCAAACAAAGTTGTTTCTTAAGATGGAATCTACTCCTGGTGAAGACACTGTGAACATGGTTGAAATGACAACAGAATATTTACAATATTACATAAACTTAGTTGATAAGGGAGCTGCGGGGTTTAAGAACATTGATGCCATCTAATTTTGAAAGAAATTTTAATGTGGGTAAAACGTTATCAAACAGCATTGTATACTACAGAGAAATCTTTTGTGAAAGGAAGAATCAATTGATGTGGCAAACTTCATTTTAGTTTTGTTTTAGGAAACTGCCACAGCTACTCCAACATTCGGCAACCACCACCCTGATCAGTAAGCAGTCATCAACACTGAGGCAAGATCCTCTACCAGCAAAAAGATTACAACTCACTGAAAGTTCAGATGATTTGGTACCATTTTATGCCATAAAGCATTTTTAAACTAAGGTATGCACATTGTTTTTTAGACACAATGCTATTGAAGTTTAGTACTAATAAACTATAGTAAAATGTAAATATAACTTTTATATGTTCTGAGAAACCACAGAATTCATGTGGCTCACTTTATTTTGTGATCTGGAACCAAATCCACAGTAGCTTCAAAGTATGCTTGTATTGAGAATATCTTAGTTTAAAATGTAAAATAAATCAGGGATAACACAGTATTATTCTTCATGAATTGGATAGGAAAACATTATGATTTACCAACTTCACCTACGTAATTTAATTCAAATTTCTATGATTAGGTTTTAGAAGGAAATGAGTGAATACAAATGGGTTCTGGCTTCTGATATAATCACCTTTTTAAGGCATAAGCACTGAGGGGGTTGTTTTTCTCTGGCTTTCAGAAACTTGAGCTCCTGCAGTTAGTATGATATTGCAAGTCCTAGATGTATTGCTCTGATTCTCTTTGAAACAACAACAATAACAAAAAATCAATGAAACTTGTCTATCTGAATCTTTGGTCCCAAAGGAGCCAGTAAACAATCTACTAGTTTAGACCATCTTCTTATGAATAATCCCCACTCAGGTTTGATAATGCAAAAGTAGATAGTTGGTATTACCTCTTTCCTTATTCATAGAATTGTTCACAGTGGACATTCAGTGGTGAACGGGGAGGCACAGTTTCCGCTAGGCAACTAGTGTCTGGATTTTCGGTGCTTGAACTACTGTGAAGGTCCTGGAGAAAAAGAAACCTAGATTAAAGAGGTATTTAGGAGTCTGACTTGACTATAGTTCATGATTTGATTATTTGTAGAAAATATGGAGAAAAGGTCATTCTAAGCTTTCTGACCCACTTAATAGGGTAGCTATCAAAGAATTTTTGCATGTGCTCCTATAAAAAGGCAATTTTGAACAGTGGAATGTGAATTATGAGATACGAATTGAGTTAGGAACACTAAAATTGCCATACTGTATTGAAATTTCCTTTTAATTTTTCTGGCTCTGCCTTTATTTTCTGACTCTATTCTTACTTTCAATTGATTGTAAGCCCCTGGAGGTAAAAGATTTGGATTTTTTCACTAAATTATACACTTACCACCTCATATGTAAAAGATGTATTTAAAAAAATTAAATGAATTAATAAGAAAACTGATTGAAAGAATCAACAAGCTTGCTTCCAAAAAAATATTCAACTGCCTGTCTGAAGCCTTTCTTTTAGACATAGTTTGTGCACAATTGCAACATTTTAGTTGGCAAATAATTGGAATCAATAATCTTTTGTGGTTAGTAGAATATGTATTAGTGAATACAGCATAATCTGGCCTGTGATGGGAGGAAGATAGACTACTATTAAGTGGAATAACATCCAGAAATACCTCCCACTACAAATAAATTAAATCAATATCTTTGCCATTAAAATGATGTCAGTTCATTAAACAGCACTGACTTAAAATGTATGCCTATTATCTGTAGGAAAGGAATAATAAAGGCCATTGTTTTTCACTAACACATCAATGGTCCCTGGCATATCACTAAAATTCATTTATTCTAAAAGCTCATTTTGATAGCTTAAAATGAGTTGGAGTTTGGTTTTGGAAAATACAGACATAGAACAACAATGACAACAAAAATGATGAAACATAATCCAAATCCAAGGAACGTGAGAAAATATAAAAGCTTCAGTGAGAAGCCTAATACTGAACTTACTAAGAAGCTCAAGTGGGTTCACTAGAATTTTGTAACTCAACTGATGTTCAAAAGTGCTAAAGTTAATAATGCATTTAATTCAGAAATAAAGCATACTTAGGGGCTACCAGCTGGGCTATTCCCAGATTGTCAATGGAGCTCTTATGTTTCCGTGTAGAACAGTAACAATAGCAACAGTCTCAGCAGAGACTTGTCCTAGATCTTCCTCTGCTGATCCAGTAAATGATCCACAGCAGCAATGAGCACATGCACTGGAGAAATGGGTTGACTTCGAGAGTTAGTTCTGTCATGGAAACCTGTGCGTCATGGGGAAAAGGGGCTGGGAATCCTTCAGGAGCTCCTGCCTTGCTGATCTTTACACTGACTTCACGTGAGTAGGGTTTTGCTCAGTGATAGAGCATAAATGTAGACTGTTGATCCCAGGAGACAATAATGGTCCTGTTAGTTTAAAATAATTCTGTTTCATGTCATGGCTTTGCAAAGCTGCATAGATAATGAGATGCTTAATATAATATACAAAGTATAAAAAGATTTGAGCATATGAGACTCTCTATGCAAAGAACAAGTAACTCATGTTCTTGACATGTCTATCAAAATGTCACTTGCTAGCACAATATTGACTGTTGAGCGCCTTTTCTTCGGAGTTTACGCTGTGTCCCCACACTGAAAATCATCAGCATAACCTTTTTACTCTGTTTTCTCAGCTCTCACTCTGCCTCCTTCTGCTCTTTACCGTCTGTATCTTTTCATTTGTGAATTTGATTAACTCATAGGGAAGAACATAGAGTTAGTGTCCTACAAAGTTTAACTAAAAAGGCTGAAAGCTTATATATTTAAAATAGCACAATTATTATATAAATAGCATACATATATGGAAAATATCCCTCTATGACAGAGATGAAGTTAAAAGTGTACAGCGTAAGTGTAATGTGACCCTTGTGTGTTGCAAATAACATCACATCAGGGGAAATGCCACTTTTTGGCATTCTATTTTACTGCCATGAGGACAGACCAATTAAAGACAGAGACAGATAAATATGTTGCTTTGATAATCTGAGACTAAAGGATATGCTTGTGTATAGGTTCTTTGTTGTATTATCTTAGCTGAACTTTATCTTTCCCTTAGACACCCCGTTGGTTTCCAGCATATGTGTGTATAATCACTAGTGTGTGACCTTCTACTGTTTGCCACTTAAATATCTGTTCCCTTGCCTTAGCCAGCTGTACTAAGTGATGTTTCCAGGTATATTTTCGGTCCTGTCAGCAATTTAAACATCAGAAAGAACATAGCTGTGGGTTTCTCAAAAACTCTCCTCTCTTTTCCCATTGAGTTCCCCAGCCCACACTTGAATGTAATCGGTTACAAGTCTAATAGATGATCTTACAATTGTTTCTACTTTAACATTTTTCTTCAATTTAATTTCAGCATCCAAAATATATATCCTCAAAGGGGATATATCCATGCAAAAAAGGGGGAGAAATAGGATACACAATAAGTGTTTGAGTCAAAATGTTTAAGACTGTCACTTCATAATTTATTTGCTATTTTCCTTCCTATTTCCTACCTTGCCCAAAACAACATAGTCTGAAGTAGCTATGAGGAGAATGGCAACATTAATTGGATATTTGGGTCCTCACAAAGAAAGGAAAATCAGAAGCTCTTAAATCCTTAAATGCAATCTTCTGTGAAGTTAATTTCCTTTGGACGTTATATTAACTCCTTCCAGCCACATGGGCATTATGTACTCTTAGTTTGTTACTGCTGTCTTTATAAATATCCCTCCAATGGCCTTAAACAGTAATAGAAGTTTTGTAACACGCTTAAATTGTTAAAGTATAAAAAAGAGTAACTTAGATACGTGAAGTGTGTGGCTTGACAAATTACAATGAGCATTTCTTTTCTTTCAGATCTAACATTTTTTTTCCCCCAAAGTACATTTTCCTCTTCCTTGAACAGGATGAATTTCAACTGGCAGGGCCACTAATAGTCTCAGGTTCACTATCTAAGGATAACTGTATTCAGATGCAATGGTCTCTGACAAATTGAATTGTAATGTTTAATGTATTCAGAACCTCTTTGTTCTGAATGTGGGAAGATGGAATTCCCTTCTTCAAGCAGACAGCAAAATAGGTTGCAATGTAGTACTGATGGTGATTTTAAAAATATCTTACATGGTCTACATCTGTATTACAAAAAAAGGATTTAAAGTTGGAACATGTCTGCTTCTCACTCTTTTGATATTTCTGTAATAATAATATTAAGCTTTTCTCATTAACTCAAACTAGGGCTCACAGAACATGAATGTATTAGACTGTTTTAGAGTGTTCCTTCAATTTGAGGACTCATATTTTCTTAATTCTAGAATTTTTTAGTCATTTCTGATAAATTATTGCTGTTCTCACTATTCAGTCTTCTAAATTCTTATTATATTTATCTTAAAGCTCCCATTTTTTTTTAAACAAGCACACACACACACATAGACATAGACACATACATACACGGAGCTAACATCTCCATGATTTCGGAATTCACTTCATATACATATACAGATGCTTGTGGACTTACATTGGAGTTATGTACTGATAAAATCCCTTGTAAGTTGACAATATAAATAAAAAATACATTGAATATGCCTAAATACCTAACCTACCAAACATCATAACTTAGCGTAGTGTACCTCAACCAAGCTAAGAACACTTACATTGTCTATAGCTGGGCAAAATCATCTAACACAAAAGCCTATTTTATAATAAAGTGTTGAATGTCTTACATAATTTATTGAATATTACACTGAAAATGAAAAACAGAATGGTCGAAAGAGAGTGAAGAGACAATCCGGCAGATGAAATTTTTGCAAACTCTTCATCTGACAAAGAATTAATATCCAGAATATACAGGGAACTCAAAAAATTCAACAGCAAAAAAAATTGAAATGTGATTTAAAAAATGGGTATATGGACTGAATAAACATTTCTCAAAAGAAGACACACAGATGATCAATAGGCATATGAAAAAATGTTCAACATAGCTAATCATCAGGGGTATCCAAATTAAAACCACAATGAGATATCACCATACCCCAGTTAGAGTGTCTATAATCTAAAAATACAAAAAACAAATGTGGAGAAAGGGAAACTCTTATACACTGTTGGTAGAATGTAAATTAACACAGCAACCATGGAGAACAATGAGAGATTCCTCAAAAAATGTAGAACTACCATATGATTCAGCAATTTCACTGCTGTACATCTATACAAAAGAAAGGAAGTCAGTGTGTTAGAGATATCTGCACTTCCACGTTTATTGACACAGTATTCACAAGAGCCAAGATATGAAATCAACCTGTGTTCATCTACAGATAAATGGATAATGAAAAGGTGGTATATATACAAAATGGAATGCTATTCAGCCACGAAAAGAAAGCCTCGTCATGTGCAGTAAAATGGATAAACTTAGAGGATGTTTATTAAGTAAAATAAGGCAAGCACAGAAAGATATTAATAAATGCATGTTCTTACTCATATGTGGAAGCTAAAAAAGTTGATGTCATGGAAGTAGAGAGCAGAATAGTGATTACTGGAGACTGGGAAGGGAAAAGGGGAGAGAGGATAGTTAAGAGATTGATCAAGGAATACGAAATTACAAATAGGTAGGAGGAATAAGTTCTAGCGTTCTATAGCATAGTAGGGTGACTATAACAACAATTTATTGCAATTTCCTAAAAGCTAGAAGAGCAGACTTTGAATATTCCCAACATAAAGAAATGATAAATGTTTGAGATGATGGATATGCTTAATTACCTTGATTTGATCAGTACACATTGTATATATGTATCAAAATATAAGTATGTGCAATTATTAAGTGGAAACTGAACATAATAAAAGCAAAAAATGGAAAAGAATGATTGTATGGGTACTGGAAGTATGGTTTCTACTGAATGCATGTGGTTTTTACACCATCGTAAAGTCAAAAAACCCTAAATTGAACCATCATAAGTCAGAGGCCATCTTCATACACTGTACACTTATGTCTTTAATAACTTCATGCTTGTGTTTTATAATATTGTTTTGTCAATAGTATATTTACTTGACATTCATTCATTTAATTTTGCAAATTAAAATGATAGTTTAATAAAAACAAATTTTCTGTCATCCCTCTTTATTCCCTGATTTTAATTTAATTGAAAGTAAAATGTATCTACTTGGATCATGGCATATTCATCCATGTTTTTAAGAGTATGTGGTTGTGTTTTATTCTAGAGGTAAATTAATTTTCCCTTTTGCATCTCTATCTCTTTGTGTTTTACTCTATGCGTCTAGAAGTTTTGGCAAAGATTTCAACCAACCACAGTTTCTATCAATGCAAAAGCAGTGTGAGGACTTGGTAACTCGGTGACAGTAGAAATTTGTAGATCTACTCATCAAGCCATCGTGGTGGTTTGTTTCCGCCTCCACCTTTCCCAAGTCCCCCAAATAATTCATAGACTCAGAGAGTGATAAGCTTGCAGCAGCTTTTTCCATTCTCTTCCCAGCAAGTAGTTCTCACCCTGGCTGCCTGTTTTAAAGTAGGGGCCCTGTTTTGTTTTTGTCCTTTAAATGGAATTGTTTACTTTTTTTACAGAGGGAGCCTTTCATCTGATCTCTGCTGTCTGCTGGCAGGGGATCAGGAAGCTTGAAACCGCAACCCAATGCACTGATATATGCTTATGTCTTGATTATAGATTATGGAAATGGTTACCTTATAGATAAATACAGCAAGTTCTTTTTAAAATCTCAGGCTATAAATTGAAATTATGATGTGTGTATATGTGTTTGTGTCTGAGAATTGTACTGAAAACATAAAGTATCATTTTGATTGAAAGTCATGTGGATTGCTATGATCCAGTGAAATTTATTGTATAGTTCAAATTCTACCACTCACTGTAGGTAGGAATAAAGCTAGTTCTGAAATCCGGCTGGTCCTCCATCTGCAAGTGGCCAGTTCTCTTCTGCAGGGAGGGCCAGCCTAAAGGAAAAAACAAAAAAAAGAATAAAGCTGCTTCTGAAATCCATAAGCAGTAAGCTTTATATCCAAGAAGAACATTGTATTCTTGGAATTTTTACAGAAAGTGTACATTTTTTCCTCTGTTAATCTTATCTTGAGCAACCTAATACCATTGCCCATATATTGATTTTACAAACAATAATCCCAGAAATTCAGTGAACTATGATTTTGGTTATTGTTATAATGTTCCTTAATATTAAGATTCATAGAGAATGATCATTTCATTTGGCAACTTGTTATACAGGGAACTGAATATTTCTCTAAAAATTCTGATTCATAATCCAAAGAAGAAAATGAAAATGAAAAGAAAGCTTTGGAATATGTTCAATTATGTTCGTCTAACATATTTAATTTATTCTGGTTGAGTGATCACTGATTTGCTAGAATATAGTGTTATATACAGGGTTAAATAGGTTTAAGTTTTTACTAAACCATGAAATATATAAATAAAATGTTAAATATTTATTATATACATAGAACAATATGTATATTTTATTGCTAGAAAAAGATTTACCTCACCTAGTGTTTAACCCATTTCATTTATAGATAATGACATGATCACTGTTTTTATTTGTTATATAGTATACATCTGAAATAACATAAGGAAGTTGAATATTTGAAGTACTAAGTATATTTGAAGATGGATTCATTAATATTAAGTGTTTCCTGAGTGTTGAGTAAAATATTCTCTTCTGATTAAATATTATCATATATTAAACTGGTGACATTATGCAGATAATTGCTTTTTATATTTTCTCAGCTAGAAATTAGTACTAATTGAATCACAAATCTTACCTATTGATTATGTTTTTTAAAACATATAGGTGACATGATCCAAGAAAAACCTTAAAAACATCAATATCTGAGGTAAAGCTCTTACTTTCTTCCTATAAAAATTGATAAATAATATTTATTTGGAGATTTTGAGATCTCTAAAATAATTGTCTTCAGTGATATCAAGAGAGCTCAGGAAAAAAAAAATTCCTTTGCCAAAACTTGTACATACCTCTTTATCCAGTAGTAACTAAATTTAAATTTTTCCTCCTACTTTTTCAATTTCCGCTAATGCTAATGAAATGAGTTACTAATCTTCCTAGTTGGATATAAGACATCTAGGGCTTTAATTCTTGTGTGCTACAAATATTATCCAATAGGGTCTTTACATTACAGGTTGAAAGATACAAATTACTCCAATTTTTCTCTGTATCTAATTTTTACAATAAATTATAAAAATGTTCTTCAAATTGAGAATTATATGATAATCAGATAACCAGTAATCAGTAAGTTTGGCTATATTATATCATATTAATTTTTATAAATTTGGGGGGTGCAAATGCAGTTTTCATACATGGATATATTGCATAGTGGTGAAGTCTGGGCGTTTAGTGTAACCATCACCTGAATAACGTACATTATGCCCGTTAAGTAGTTTCTCCTCTCTCACCACCCTCTCAACCTCCTATCCTTATGAGTCTCCAATGTTTGTTACTCGACATTTTATATTCATGTATACACATTATTTAACTTCCACTTATAAGTGAGAATATGTGATATTTGACTGTGTCTGAGAGATTTCACTTAAGATAATGACCTCCTGTCCCAACTATGTGGAACAAAAGACATGATTTTGCTTGTTTTATGGTTGAGTAGTATTCCATGATGTGTGTGTGTCTAATACATACATTTTCTTTATCTAATTATCCTTTGATGGACATTTAGGTTGATTCAGTATCTTTGCTACTGTGAATAGTGCTGTGATAAACATATGAGTGCAGGTGTCTTTTTTATATAATGATTTCTGTTCTGTTGGGTAGATACCCACAGTGGGATTGCTAAAAAGAATGGTAGATCTATTTTTAGCTCTTTGATAAAGCTACATACAGTTTTCCATAGAGGTTGCACTCATTTACATTCCCACCAACACTGAATAAGTATTCCTTTTTTCTCCACATCCTCACCAACATCTGTTATTTTTTGAAACTTAATAATAGCCATTCTAACTGATGTAGGATGATATCTCACTGTGGTTTTAATTTGCATTTCTCTGGTGATGAGTGATGTTGAGCATTTTTTTCATATGCTTGTTGACCATTTGTATGTCATCTTTTGAAAAAGTTCTATTCATGTCCTTTCTCTAGGTTTTAATGGTAGTTTTTTGTTGTTGTTGAGTTCCTTGTACATTTTGGATATTAGTTCCTTGCTGGATGCATAGTTTGCAAATATTTTCTCCCATTCTGCAGATTGTTGGTTCATTTTGTTGATTATTTTTTTTTTTGATGTGCAGATGCTTTTTAGTTTAATCAAGTCCCATTTGTCTATTTTTGGTTTTTTTTTTTGCATTTGCTTTTGAGGTCTTATTCATGAATTCTTGGCCTAGACCAGCCCAGAAGAGTTTTTCCTAAGTTTTCTTCTAGAATTTTTATAGTTACAGGTCTTACATTTGCATCTTTCATCCATCTGTAGCTAATTTTGTATATGGTGAGAGATAGGGGTCCTGTTTTATCCTTCTGTCTATCCAATCCAATTTTCCCAGCACCATTTATTGAATATGTTGTTCTTTCTCTAGTGTATGTTTTTGTTGACTTTGCAAAGATCAGTTGGCTGTAAGTGTGTGGCTTTATTTCTGTGTTCTCTATTCTATTCCATTGATCTATGTGTCTGTTCTTATACCAGTACCATGCTGTTTTGCTTACTGTAGCCTTGTTGCATAATTTAAAGTCAGGTAATGTGGTACTTCCAGGTTTGTTTTATTTTGCTTAAAATTGCTTTGGCTATTCGGGATCTTTTTGGTTTCATATGAATTTTAAGATTTTTTTTCTCTAATTTTGTGAAAAATGACCTTGATATTTTGATAGGGATTGCATTGAATCTGTAGAATTCTTTGGGCAGTATGGTCATTTTAATGATATTGATTCTTCTGATCCATGAACATGGAATAAATGGAAAGCCATTTATTTATGTCTTCTACAATTTTTTTCATCAGTTATTTTATACTTTTTCTTTTAGAGATCTCTTTCACCTCCTAGGCTAAATAGATTCCTAGGTATTTCTTTTGTGTGTGTAGCTATTTTAAATGAGATTGACTTCTTGTTTTTGTTCTCAGCTTGATTGCTATTATTCTACAGAAATACCTACTGATTTTTGTACATTAATTTTTTATCCTGAAAGTTTATTAAATTAATTTACCAAATCTAGGAGTCTTTTGGAGGAGTCTTTAGGATTTTCTAGGTATAACATCATATCATCAACAAAAAAACAATTTTATTTCCCCTTTTCCAATTTGGAAGCCTTTTATTTCTTTCTCATCTAAATGCTGTGGCTAGGATTCCAATACTGTATTGAATAGGAGTGGTAAAAGTGGGCATCCTTGTCTTGTTCCAGTTCTTAGGAGCTTTGAGCTTTTCTCCATTTGGTATGATGTTTTCTATGAGTTTATTGTATAAGTCATACTATGTTTGTATTTCGAGGATTTATGGTCATTTTAAAAATATAAAATTCTAAGTATTCCAAATACTTATGGAAAAGATGAAATGAGTGTGAATAGCAGCTGAAATGCTTTGTTAAACAACAATTTGTGAACATTGTCTTATTTAATATAAAAATATACAAGTAATAGAATTGAAATAAGGTGGCACTTTTAAAATGAGTTATAAGAAATGACCATGATGTGTATGTGTTCCTCAAATTTTATGTGTTGGAAAGTTAATTCCCAGTATTCCCAATGCAACCATGTTGGGAAGTGGGCCTTTTGGAAGGTATGTAAGACATGAAAGCTCCACCTTCATGAATGAATTCATGTAGCTACTAAAAGGGCTTGCAAGAGGGAATTCTCATTCTTCTGTTCTTCTGCCATGTGAGGAACAGCATTCAAACTTTCTTGGACATGGAGACCAGGCCCTTACCAGACACCAAACCTGCCTGTGTCTTCATCTTGGACATATCAGCCTGTGGAACTGTGAGTAAATAAATTACTATTGTTTATAAATTTCTGTTCTTCATAAATTATCCAGTCTGTGATATTTTGTTATAGCAGAAAAAATGGACCAAGACAGAGAACAATGCGATGAAATGAATAGGTGAACATAACCTACAAAGCATCATAAATAAATGAAAGATAACTATTTATAAGTAGTACTTGTTAAATTGACTATTTGTAATACAAATTTTATATTAAGCCTTACCCATTATCTTAGTCAGCTCATGCAACAATATTAAACAGTATAGACTGGGTGGCTTTAAACAACAAATATTTATTTCTAACATTTCTGTGTGCTAGGAAGTCCAAGATTAAGGCACTGGCTCATTCAGTTCCTGGTGAATACCCTCTTCCCAATTTGCCAAGGAGGCCTTCTTGCTGAATCCTTATGTGGCAGAGAAAGAGAGATCATTCTTCCTGTTCTTCTGAGAGTGCTAATCCTATCGTGAGGACTCCTCATGACCCAGTTAACTCTCACAGGTCTCATCTCCAAATACCGTCATATTTTGGATAAGGGCTTCAATGCTGGATTTTGGAGGGACACAAACATTCAGTCCATCGTACTCAGCATCAAACAAATAAATACATAAATGCATAAATGAACACTAGTTTAAAAAATTAAATATAGCCAGTGAAATTACAAAATATAATGTCCTGACTTCTATTAAAAATAAGCAAACTCTTTCTAAACGGAACATCAACAAACTCCCACATGCCTGTAAAAAATGAAAAAGCAAAAAACAATGGATTATTTAGGATTTGAAAACAAAGGAACTACAACTAAAAACAGCATCACCAAAGTTAACATATACAAACTAGGAAATAAATGCAAGAAAATATGACGGACAAAAGGTAAAAATACATAGTACTTAAACATTCTTAATTACCAAAAATTAATGAAAAATGTAAGCTAATCAATTACCAGAAAAGGAACCAAAGTTATTCAACACAAAGGTAATCAAAGTAAGACAAAAAAAATATTCTATTCATAGCCAAGGTATTTGCAAAAAAAATGTTTCATATTTTTAAAATAAGATACATCCTAAAGCTGGTGAATGGTGAACATAGCAGTATTAAAAGTAATGTTGTAGGGCTATTTATTTATTGAGCATGCAATATGTGCTGGACATTTGTTTAGGAATTCAGTTATACTATATTAGCAATTAATCTTCACAACATTCTTATTAAGTAGGCATCGTTATTATTCCTACTTTACATATAAGTAAATTGAAGTATAGGGGGTTCAAATCTTAAGTTTTCACAATCAGGAGAGTGGAAGAGCCAATGTTCCTTATCTACCTGTCTGGCTCTACAGGGCATGTTCTTAAACACAGTTCAGTGCTTATAAGTTGCAATAATAATATTTAACATTTAAATAGAGCGGTATTTTGTCACCACATTTTGTCAGGCATTATGGTAATCACTTATATACAGTATTTCAAGTAATCTCTGAGGGAGAGTTTATTTTCTTCTTGCACAGGAGAAGGAAACCAAAGCTCACATAGTTTAAGTAAAATTCCGAAGTTGACAGAGCTGTTAATAAAACAACTGGGTATGAAATACTAAATTCTTGCACACTTGTGCTCTTTCCACTTTGGCAAATTGTCTTTCGATCTTTCTCTACAGCAAAATGAGAGTACAGTAGTCCCTCTGTATCCTTGTGTTCTACATTTATGAGTTCCAGATCCATAGATTCAACCAACCACAGATCAGAAATATTTGAAAATAAATAAATATATAAAAATACAAATAAAAATATATAGTGTAACGACTATTTACATAGAATCACATTGTATTAGTCATTATATGTAATTTAGAGATGATTTAAAGTATACAGGAGGATATGCCTAGGTTATATGCAAATACTATGGCATTTTATTTATATTAATATAAGAGACTTGAGCACACATGGATTTTGGTATCTGTGAGGGGTCCTGGAACCCATCCCCATGGATACTGAGGGGCTACTAGATAGATAACTAAAACAAGCAGTCTTTTAGATCATGTTATTTCATTTGTAGGAAACTCTACTAAGGAAATGATAAGAAATGGAGATAAAATTCTGTGTTCATAAATGTACTTAGCAACCATGAATGCAAAAAAGATAGAAATGATTTAAATATCTGACCACCAGAAGAATATCAAATACAAATAGTATCGAGAATGTATCTATTGACAATCAAGTTTTCAAAGAATATTTAATGATTTTATACATAAATATATTTATTCATTTTCTATATATAGGTATACACACAGAGATAATCTCTGAGGAAATTACATAGTGATAATATAACATTTTACAACATAA
Source organism: Lepilemur ruficaudatus (assembly GCA_963574885.1). Taxonomy (NCBI): domain Eukaryota; kingdom Metazoa; phylum Chordata; class Mammalia; order Primates; family Lepilemuridae; genus Lepilemur; species Lepilemur ruficaudatus. The sequence continues at coordinate 26,008 of CAUYRT010034577.1, read as the reverse complement.
TCTAATTTTTTCTTTGTAATTTCTCTATTTTTAAAAGTTTTTTTTGTTCTCAACTAATTTATTTTGGTTATGTGACCTAAGGAACAATAGGAATGACACACATAATAGCAGTATGCCAAAAAGGAAAGTTAAATAATTAAATAGGTAATAACAAAAAAAGTTTATTTCTTATCATATAATGAACATCTCAGGGCAATTGGGTAGTACATTGAGTCTCTAAATTAGAGCACAGTTGGATGTTTCTGACAGTGTTCAGATTTTGTTTTCATCCTCTGAGATACTGAGATTCACTAGGGAAACCTAACATTCCAAATGTGTTAGAAAATACATAATGTGTCAACACATTGTGACATGGGAGTGATACTAGTAAAAGCTGTTTGGATCTATTAATAACACAAAACCAGTTCATTCTAATAGCAGGAAAAATATGAGTAAATTCAATATTTTTTTCTTTCTTTGTTTTCTTGTTTCTGTAGAGTTATTTTATAAATTAGGAAAAATAGTATAATTTTTTAAAAAGACATAAGATGCTTTATGTGAAAATTTCTCCTTCCTTTGAAGCTGGTTATCTGCAATCATATCCAGAACTATTCTATCCAAATATTGGTTTTTTTTTCTTGTTTATGTTACCTTTTTTCTCTCTCCCTTGCATCATCTCTGATGCTACCATTCAAATGGCAAAATGCATTTTGTAAAATTCATGAACTGACAAGACATTGGTTCATGAAATTTATTTGCTATTCCTGACTCCACCTTTTCCCCAAGTGATAGAGAAAGAGGAGAATAGGAACATCAGATAAGTGACTTTGACCTTACGAACATGTGTCTGCAGTGGTAAAATGGCCACAGGTATAATGAATCAGTTGGCGTCTTGTTTCATTCATAGGCAAAATTGTTGACCTGCTTCTTCCAACTCTAGCTCCATTCTGTATGTAGACAGAAGATGTGGTTAATGTTTATTAGTTGCATTATATTAGTTATTATTAATCACTTTTATTGTTATTGCTTCAGTCTAAAGCACACTTAAAAATGGAAAAATAAAATTTGTTTCTTTAGAAGCATTGAGTATATCTTTTTACCCTCCTACTGATAGAAGTCTGAAGATTCTAATCGTGGCTAATACATTGAATTCCTTCCATTTTGTCAATAGACATTTTGGAGAGATGACATTGAAACTGATCCGGATGTATACTGATTATTGCAGTTTCTACAGAAATGTGTGTAACTAATGTGATGTATGACAAGGTGACCCAATGATAGTGATAGTAGTGATAACAAGGGGACTAGAAATCCCAGCACAGTTGTCACCTCAATTTAGTAAGAAAAAAGAAAGCTCTGCAGTATTTTTTCCCTTGTGTAGCTTGTTTTTCATTTAGTTTGCTCTTTCATTATTATTATAAATTGAAATTAATTTATTTCCTCAAACTCATCTTTAATATGCTAAGATATGTCAAATGTGTCCGATTGCATTGAAAAATTTGAATACATCCCATTTTAATCTTATTGACTATATTGATCTCATTCTACTCTTCAAACAACACAGCCAAAAATATGCCATCCATTTCAGCAAATGAAACCTCTGGGTGAAGGTTAATTACAAGGCTTCTAAATGAAACAACTGAAAAGAGACAATGATCAATTGAAAATAGACCTAATAGAGTATGTATGTGCATTTTCCCTACACTATGAGGGCTGGAATTATAAGCCACAGATGCCAGTTCCCAGTTACACATGCCAGCTGGGGTACATTTGCTCTCACTCTTTCCTATTGGATTTGAAAGCTGCTTAATTATCCTTGTATTCCAAGGGCTATGCTTGCTGCAGGGCTCTGAGATCTAAATTCTTTCTCAGATATAGAAATGGGTTCAGTTCATCCATCTATGGAGAGGATTATCTTTTTCTCATGCACATAGATATTTGACTCTCATACAGTTAGAAAAAGAAACATTAACATTCATCAAATTTGAGAGTGCAGTAATGCTCTGCGCATGTGTGTGTTTGTGTTTGTGTATGTGCACATGTGCATGAGCACACGCACACATGTTGGGGAGCTTGGGGAGAGAGAAGCAAACTGGCACTTTTTCAGGGACAATCTAGCTATTTGCTATTCCACAGTTGCTCCAGGAGTCTGCGGTGGCAGCTGGTAGTGCTTCTCTGACGGCCATGCTTCCAGCAAACAGCAAAACTAAGACTTAACCTAAAACAATAAACTCAATCCCATTAACACATTACTGTCCCTTCCCCTTTATACTGATTCCTTTACCTAAAACATCTGTCTTCTCAGTCTCCCTTGTGCATGCATAAAGTCACTTCTAAATTTCACAGCTTCCCGAGTATTTTTCTATTCTCTATTTAAAAATTTGTTTTCCCCACAATTATCTGACAAACTCCCAGTAGCAAAGGTTGTGTGTACTATTTAGTTTTATTGTCTCTGCCAAGAATACTCTGTTCACATACTAGGCAATGAAGAAGATGCACGAATAAGGGGAGCAAAAATGATTGGGGGCAATGACACAAAATTAAATGATTCCTTTAGAGAGATCTAGCTTTAACAACCCCATTCACTTCCTGGAGTCCATCCTTCAATTTCTTGGTTTATACTGGCATAATTTATGATATTCTAATTCCAAGATTATCATTAGTTTTTCTTTACTGTGTGCTTATTCTGTTACAATAATCTTGCCTTCCACTTATGTTACACATTTGTCTATTAACATTTACAGTTAGCTAAATGGATTTCGAGACTCATGGATCACCACTTCTTCCCTTCTCCTTTTATATTTCCTTTTGAAATACAAATTTTTAACTCAAATATGTCTTACTGTGATTAAGAGCTTTTAACTGAGGTTTTCTTCCAATAGGTACTTAAAAGCTGTATTCTTTTAACTTTAATAGTTGCTCAAAAATGCCTTTCTTTTTCCTGACACAGTTGGCATTTTGCTTGAAGATGGTTGGATTATAGCCTTAACTTCTCAATAGTCTACAGATGCTCTTCCACTATCTTCCATGTTCCATTATTGCAAATGAGAAGTCCAATGTTTTGTTGGTTTTGGTTTTAATTCTTGTTCTTGTGTAATCAGTTGTTATCATCTTGATGTTATTTTTTTCTTCTTTTAAATTATGAAAGAAAGTATTTCAACAAGACAGTGCTTCTCTTACTGTCTGCTCATTTCCCAATAACAACTTGATGTATGATAGATACACGAGGAATATGTAGGACATATAAACAAATATTTATTGGGTGCCTGCCACTGCTAAGTATTGTGATATAGAACAAAGTAGGCACCCCCAAGCCCTGTTCATTAAGTTTGGAGTACGACCAGGGAGGTGGGCAGTTAAACACTTAATTATTACAAGGCACACTGAATGAGATCTGATAAGAGATTCAACATAGCTCTCTGTGGAAACAAACAAATGATTTGTTTTAATGGATTGTATATAAGTCATCTGGGCTTTTCAACAAAACCAAATCCTCTTTTTCTTTGCTTAAATTGTCTTAACCACCAAATGCCTGGGTCTTTCCTTAGTAAAAGAGAGACCCCAGTTGTTATTCTCCTATTTATGTCTTTGTTCCCTGTATCAGTTGAACATCTAGTTGGTTATTTAATTGATAAAACACACAGAAAAGAATTTCAGCTGAAGCTGAGCCGACATTCATCTTAATCTCTACCCCAGACCAAATTTTAGGATTTGGTCCAGCTCACATGAGAAGCTAAAGAGTTAGGGGTAGGGAGGAGTCAGAGATTCTTTTAGACAGAGTGAAAAACATATGCAAAACGTTTAAAGCAAGAAAGAGCATGAAAAACAGGTAAGAGATCATGAAGTACATGGAGCCATATTAAAATATGACCCTGAGTGCTATAGGGTAGCTCTGAATGGAGATAGATTCACGACGTGAACTGGCATGAAAAATCAGTCTTGGAGTCTCTTCAGAAAGGACTGATGCTGTATAGATCTGATAGCTACATGATAAACAGGTGTAGAAAAAACATAATACTTGTTGTCTGAAAATGCTTTTCATTTAAACCAAAACAATAACAACCAGGAAAATTATCTAAAAAACAATATAATAGATAAAATGGAGCCACTTTATTTTTTTAAATAAAGAGAAATATTCTCCTATATTTTTGTGTTTGATTTATATCTTGGCTAGCTTAAAACATTTTAGCCTTTGTTTAAGGTTTGATTGTTTTTTCATTTTTTAATGTATCTCTTTTGAAAGCAGTTGCTGGGTGTGGGAGGTTCCATGAGACTTGCAAGGCATCTGCTGGAGTCATAACTGAGACAATTGCCTTGAAAAATAAAATAAACCATGAAAAACATTGGTCTGACCAAAATGGACAAAAACCCTTGTCAAAATAGAACAGCTACTCTGTTTATTGATACATTTCAGCAAAATTGGCTAGAAAGAGGAGCATAATAAAATGCATTTTATTTGATGATTTGGGAAGCTTGATAAAGCAAATATTTTCAGGTTATCTACAAACTATCACTTAGACTAATAATTTTAATGTTTACATCCAAATATTTTAAATGTAAATTCATATTAGAATATATAATTTAAACATATGCAGCTATTCAGCAGAAAGCTTTTGGGGTTTTCTTTTCTGCACTGAGAAAATCAAAACTATTACAACACATCTGAATGCATTCAAAGCAATATACTCTTAGAGGTCAAAAAGTACATTCAACTTTTACATAGTTTGTGCAGATATGTGTATGTGTGAACACACAGGTCTTGCTGGGCAAAGTTGCAAGCTTCATCAATAAGTTATTCGATATGTAATTTTTGTATGCTCTTTCACTTTTTACACAAAACCTAGAAAATAATAGACAGCTGTTCCTTTAATGATTGTTTGGTTAGCTTATGGCAGGCATATCTCCTGGTTCCAGTATCATCTAGCATTTTTTTTGGTTTTACTAAAATCCTGTTTCACTGTTTTCCTTAATTTTAAAATAATATGTGTATACTTTTATTTAAAAAGGCACCTATCCTAACTGCTTAAAAATAATTTCAGAGTTCTTTTTCCTCCAATGCACAAAACTCCTTATGAGCAAAAATATTCAACAGTTTGTGTTTTTTGGTGTTTTTTTAAGACAGAATCTCACTCTGTCACCTGGGCTAGAGTGCAGTGGCATCATCACAACTCACTGCACCCTCAAACTCCTGGGCTCAAGAGATCCTACTGACTCAGCCTTTAAGTAACTGGAACTATAGGCATGTATTATCATGCCCAGCTAATTTTTCTATTTTCTTATAGAGACAAGGTCTTACTATGATGCCCAGGCTGATCTCAAACTCCTGCCCTCAAACAATCTTCCTGTTGCGGCCTCCCAGAGTGCTAAGATAACAGGCATGAGCCATCATGCCCGGCCTAACAGTTTGTCTTTAATTCTTATAGATGTTAGCTTAATCACTCAACTTAATTTTAGGCATTATTTCTTATTTGGCACTTTCTTTTATCCAATATATTATTAAATAGAATATTATTTCCAGTTCTACTTAAAATTTAAGGTTCTATTTTTTAAATTTTATTTAAAAATAAAGTAATAATTACATATATTTATAGGGTGATGTGATGTTATGATACATGTATATATTGTGGAATGATTGTCATGCCAATTAACATACCCATCACCTCACATATTTATCATTTCTTTGTGGTAAAAAGATTTGAAATCTTATCTTTATAAATTTTGAAATATTTAAAAAATATTATTAACTATGGTGACAATGCTGTGCAATAGATCACTTGAAATTATTCCTCTTCTCTAACTGAAACTTCACACCTTGGACCAACATCTCCCCTCTCCCCATCCAACCTCCACACTGTTCTGTACTCCACTCTTCACCCCTGCTACCCCAGCCAGCCCCAGCCTCTAGTAACCACGATTTTAATCTCTTCTATCAGATAATTTCTTTTGACTTCAGACTTTGTAAGATGAGAGTACTTGTTGCCCAGACTTCTCTTCACATTTTCCTTTTCCACCTTGACATTTATTTATATCAGCTATTTCAATTTCATCATTTTTCTAAATCTTTTTAGACTTCTAGTCAGAGCTATGCCTTCTCTCCATGCAATCTGTGCAAGGTCACTCTTAACTTTCATTGAATTGCTTTTATCTATATCTATGTTATTTCATCTCCCCAACTCAATTATTTTCCTATAATAGCCAACTGTATTTGTCTATATAATGCATGTTTTTCCAAAATATATCTGAATTTTTTTCTCCTTTTAATGTTGTTTGGTCTTTGGTATCAGAATAATGTCGTTTTCCTAAGATTAGTTTGAAAGTATTCCTTCCTCCTTTATTATCTTAAAATATTTTCATAGAACTTTTTTCTCTAAATGTTGAAAGAATTCACCAACAGTCATCTGTATAAAACCATACATTTTCTCCTCTGAAGGAAAGTATTTTATTATGAATTCAATTTTTAATTGATATGAGACCACTCTGAGTTACTCTTGCTTGGTGTCGATTTTGTGTAGTCAAGGAATGGAACCATTTCTTCTAAGTTACAAATGTATTGGCATTAAGATTTTCGTGTTTCTGGTTCAAGATGACAGAATCTATGCATCTACTGTGTGCATCTCCCATGTAAAGGAATAAAAAATAGTGAGTAGATATTCATGTATTGAATAGATAGCCTAAGAGAGAATACTGGAATTCAACAGAGAAATGAAAAGATTTGGGAAAGCAGAGAAGAGGGAAGTGAGACACTCTGCTTGTCCTGGATTGATGGGAAGATGGGAGAGGCTCCTTGACATGGGCAAAGTGCAAGTAAGCGATCCCTGGCATTACTCTCTCCTGCCAGGCAGGGACGTTTAAAATCTTACAGATGGGAGACTCCCTAGACCTCTGCGGGCCCCCAAACTGATGCAAGATGCTATCAAGAGAGTGCTCACAAGCATTTTTCAAACTTATATGAAGTCCCATGGGCTTTTAAGTTCTGAGCCATTCTGAGAGCCCAGTCACCAGATGTCTCTGTCTTGTTCAAGGGCCACCACTGACACCACCACTGCTGCAGCTGCAGCGCCACTGAGGAAGTGGGGAGGTTGGCACTTTTGTGTGTACCAAGGATTGAAACCACTGTCATCACTCAGGGACAGTGGAGTGAGGAGTCAGCACTCCACAGTTGCCTTTCTCTATCAAGAGGAAGCTGCCCTCTCTGGAGGCAAGTCTGGCAAAACTGCCCCTTGGACACCTGAGCATTCCAGCTGCAGGGTGCAGCAGTTCTAGCAGCCCAGCCTCTAGAGATTTGAGCTGCCACTGCTGCTACCACAGATATTACCACTGCCAGGAGGCCAATAAGGCAGCAGGGAAGCTAGGTACCTTTGAGAACCCCAAAGACAGAGACTGCTGCTGCTCCTGAGGGACTTGCGGGCTAGCAGGTAATATGCCTCTCAGATTCCTGCCTCCACTGAGAGGGAAATGGCCTCCCTGGTGGCAGTCCCATCTGAGCATTCCAACTACAGCCCAGCATCACCATTCTGGGAGCCCAGCACCTAGAGGTCTTCATCCTGTGTGTCCCAAATTACATTCTGTGGGCCCCACAGCTGCTTGTCTTTGATAATCCTGCTGAGAAGTGCCTGCTCTCCCTGGGGGTAGACACACATTACACTGACCCTTCCTCTGCTTGAGCTTTCTGGTGGTGACCAGGGCATCAAGCCCTCCCTTCCTCTCATAGCCAGTTTCTCAACCCAGGAGGGCCTGAGGACAAGTTTGTCAGCAAAGTCTCAGTCTAGTTTCCTCAGGTCCCAACCATGCCATCCAGGGCCGTAAGGATTAGAGATTACCTAATCTAGTCTACCACCACTGGCACATGAACACTCCCTCAGGGCTCTGTGGTCTGAATGACTCAAACTGCCAGTTAGTACTCATCTGCACAAGCTGAAAGGCAGAGAAACTCCCTCTCTACATGGAGCAGTAGCATTTCCTCCAGAAAAGAACAGGTAAGCTACAAACCATCTGATTTAGGCTGAGGGAAGAAGTTCTGCCTCAAAACTAATTAGGTGGAGAGCTGTGGGACAGGTGTTTCCGTAGCTCTCAACAACACTGTGGCCTGGAGATAGATGACAGTGTTTGGCTGGACTAAGAATCATGAGCCTCAGGACAGGGGTGTGTGATAAGGAAGTGTATCACTTTCCTGCCACAGACTAGTCCATTGCTTGACACAACAGAGAGGCCCTAATGGTAAACAAATTTCAAGAACTTACCCAATGGCTTCTGTGACAGTCTGCTCTTAATTTTAAGTGCCACCAACTGGCCCTGGAGGTTAAAATGCACAATCCTAGTTTAATATTGCTGTCAGAAGGGCATAGTGCAGGGAATGAAATAATTTTCTGAGACTTCCAAAATTCCAGACCTGCAGAATGTAGCAAACCTACTCGTACACCTAGTACATACCTACTGCAATCGGCATGTGAGAAAGCCACTGCATAAAGGCCATCTATAACCAAAGAGCCTTGGCCCCCTGAAAGCACTCCAGATCAAAGCCAAACAACAAAACAAAACATACACTATAATCTCAACATAAAGGGGGAAAATAAAATAAGTAACATACACAAAAAATGTGTCATCCAAAAAAGTCATAAGAAGTGATAGCTTCACCAGATGAAAAGGAACCAGTGAAAGAACTCTGGCAGTATGAAAAAAATAGACTGTATTGATATCCTCAAAGGATCACATTAGCTTTCTAGCAATGGATCCCAATAAAAAGGAAAATTCTGAAATGATAAAGACTTCAAAAATATGTACTGTAAGTAAGCTCAATGAGATCAAAGGGAAAATTGAAAACCAATACAATGTAACCAAAAAAAAAAAAATCAGGACAAGAATCAAAAATTCATTAAAAAGACAGAAATTAAAAGAAGAAAAACAAATGGAATTTCTGGGAATGAAAAGCACATTGACGGAATTACAAAATACAGTCGAAAGCTCAAACAATGTAATAGACCAAACTGAAGAAAGTATTTCAACTCAAAGACAGGTCTTTTGAATTAACCCAGTAAGAAAAAAATAAACAAAAAAATTATTAAAAAATGAACAAATTCTTAAAGAAATGTAAAATGTCCAAACCTACGAATCATGAGTTTTACTGAGGGAGAAAAAGAAAAGGTGAAATGTGTGGAAAACCTATCTGAAGTAATAATTGGGGAAAACTTCCCTGGTCTTACAAAAGATTTAGAAATTCAGACAGAAGAGGGTCAATGAACACCAAGGGGATATATTGCAAGAAGGCCTTTGTCAAGGCATATATTCTTTAAACTACCTAAATTCAGAGTGAAGGAGAAAAAATTAAAAGCAATGAGACAAAAACATCTAATAACCAATAAACGAAAGCCCATCAGACTAATGGCAGATTTCTTAGCATAAAACTTACAAACCAGGAGAGATTGCAGTCCTATTTTCAATATTATCAAAGGAAAGAAATGTCAGTCATAAATTTTTTATACCACAAAACCTAGCTTCATAAAGAAAGGTGAAATAAACTCTTTCTTGGACAAGCAAATGCTAAGGGAATTTGTCACCACTACGCTGGCCCTACAAGAAATGCTCAAGGGAATTCTAAACATGAAAAGAAAAGGTCAATACTCACTATCATAAAAACACATGAAAGTATAAGAATCTCAGGTCCTATAAAAACAATTTCAAAATTGAGAATACAAAGCAATTAGACGACAACATGATGATAAGAATTGAACCTCACGTATCAATATTAACTTTGAATGTCAATGGGCTAAATGCCCCCACTTAAAAGATATAGATAGCTAGAATGGATTTAAAAAATCAGGATCCAAATATCTGCTATCTTTAAGAGATTAAGATAACTGGTAAAAATTTTTATAGACTCAAGATAAAGGATGGAAAAATATTCACACAAATAGAAATCAAAAGCAAGGAGGAATAGCTATACTTAGATAAAATAAACTCTAAACCTGCAATAGTAAAAAGTGATTTTAAAAAAGCCCATTATATAATGATAAAGGGATCAATTCAAGAAAAAGATATAATAATCCCAAATATATTTGCACCTACCACTTGAGCACCTGAATTCATAAAACAAATACTGCTAGATATTAAAAATAGAGAGAAAACAATATAATAATAATGGGGGATTTCAGCACTCCACTGACAGCACTAAACAGATCACAAAGGAAGAAAGTCAATAAAAAAAGACTAGACTTAAACTGGTCTCTAGAACAAATGGACCTAAACTAATACACCAAAACTGCAGGATATACCTTTTTTTTAAATCCACACATGTAACATTTTCCAAGATAGACCATATTCTAGGCCACAAAGCAATTATCAATACATTTTTAAAATATTGAAATCATATCAAGTATCTTCACAGACCACAGCAGAATGAAACTAGAAATCAGTTCCAAGAGGAACTCTCAAAACTGTACAAATACATGGGAATTAAACAACATGTTCCTGAATAATACTTTGGTCAACAATGAAATTAAAATAGAAATTAAATTTTGTGAAATGAATTAAAACAGTAACACAAGTTATCAAAATCTGGGACACAAAAAAAGCAGTGCTTAGAGGGACGTTTATAGCACTAAATATCTATATCAAAAAGACAGAAAGATCACAAATTAACAGCTGATATTACATATTAATGGTTGAAAAAAGAGCAGATCAAACAAAACTCACAGTTGGCAGAAAAAAAGAAATAGCAAAGATCAAAGCAGAACTAAACAAAATAGAAATCTCTCTAAAAATACAAAGAGCAAATACAATGAAAAGTTAGTTTTTTGAAAAGGTATACAAAATCGAGAGACCAAGAAAAGAAAAAAGAGAATTCAAATAATCTCAATTAGGTATGAAAATTTAGTAGACATTACAATTGATGCCACAGAAATACAAAAGATCATCTGAGCGTACTATGAACATCTCTATGCCCATTAACTAGAAAATCTAGAGAAAATGGATAAATTCCTGGAAATGTGCAACCTCCCAAGCTTGAATCAGGAAGAAATAGAAATTCTAAACAGACCAATAATGAGTAGTAAAACTGAATCAGGCATAAAAAAACCCTCTCAACACAAAAAAGCCCAGGAGCAGAGGGATTCACAGCAGAATTCTATCAGATGTACAAAAAAGAACTGGTATCAATCTTACTATATCTTTTACAAAACATTGAGAAAGAGAGAATCTTCTCTAACTCATTCTATGAAGCCAGCATCGCTATGATACCAAAACCAGGAAAGGACAGAACAAAGGAGAAAAACTACAGACCAATATTCCTGTTAAACATAGAAGTGAAAAATCTCAACAACATACTAGCAAAACAAATCCAACAGCACATCAAAAATATAATACACCACTATCAAGTGGGTTTTATGACAGGTATGCAAGGATGGTTCAACATATGCAAATCAATAAAGGCAATTCACCACAAAAATAGAATTTTTTTAAAAAAAGTTCTGATCATCTAAACAGATACAGAAAAATTATTCTATAAAATCCAGCATCCTTCCATGATAAAAAAAAAAAAACCCAACAAACAAAACATATAAGGAAAATATCACAAAATAATAAAAGCTGTATATGACAAACCCACAACCAACATCATACTGAAGAGAAAAGTTAATAGCATTCCCCCTAAGATCAGGCATAAGATAAAGATGCCCACTTTCACTAATTCTATTCAACATAATACTAAAAGCCCTAGCCAGAGCAAGAAGGCAAAAGAAAGAAATAAATTACAGGCAAATTGGAAAAGGGGAAGTGAAATTGTCTCTATTTTCTAATAATATGATCTTTTACCTGGAAAGCTCTGAAGACTCCTCTAAAAGGCTCCTAGATTTGATAAATGAATTCAGTAAAGTCTCAGGTTACAAAATATCATTTCTATATGGCAATAATGACCAAGCTGTTAACATTTTTTTTTTTTTGCTTTTTATACTTTAAAGATGTTATTTCATTTCTGTCTGCCCTTTTTCTGATCTGTTTCTGAGGAAAATGAAAAGAATAAATTAATATTTCTAATTAAAATGAAGCAACTATTAATATTATTATACTCCTGTATTTAATATGGCTTATTCCTTAGTTGCCTTTTCTATGGTCTGTACAGTTGGTTTCCTACATGTTATTACATACCAAAGTATACTTTTTAAAAATTTCTTTATTCTTAGCATTAGCCAAACTTTTGGATATGTAGGTTTACATTTTTCAAAATTTTGTGAAATTTTCAAATAATTTTTTAAAAATTTTTTTCTGCTCTATTCAACTTCTGAGAATACAATTGCACTTATAACGTTTGATGTAGTCCAAAATGAGAAATTGTTCATTGTTTACAAACATGTTATTTTTATGATTATTCTTCATATTAGATCATTTCTATGAATCTGTCTTTAAGTTTATTTACCTTTCTTTCTTCTGTAGTTTTAAATTTCTTTTTGTGCTAATCTAGTAAATTTTTTGTGTTCTACATTTTAATCTTCAATTCTGAAATGTTTATTTGGTTCGTTTTTATTGATTCAATTGCTCTATCCAAACTATCCTTTTCTTTAATCATCAAATCATTTTATTCATGTAATATAATAGAGCATATTCACAATAGCTTTTTAAAGGCTTTGTTCATTTTAACATCTAGATCATCTCATGATCAGTTTTTAAAGTTAATTATCACTATTTTCTGCTTGTTCATATGTCTTACACATTTTTTTTCAAATTTATGCCAGACATTATTGATGTCATTTTGGAAGGTATCTGGATCATGTGGTATATCTTAAGTTTTGTTCTGGCAAAGAGTTAAATTACTGGTGAATTACTTTTTATGCCAAGCTTAATTTTATTTGTTTTAAAAATGCTATTTCTATTTTGCCCTTATTCTGATAGTCTGGCCTTTGGTTTAGAGCATAGTGTTTACTTCTAATACACGGCTTTACTGTGGTACAAATTAATTTCTCCCTGGCCAGTATTCCAAATTCCCCCAGCACAGTATGATATTTGATATCTCTATTAAGTTTGCACCCCAAGTAGCAGTCTCTGTCTGCTAGCGCCATAAAGTTTCATCCCATAAAATCACATATCAGCTTCAGGCAAAAACTTGTGTGTATGTAGACATCTGGTGCCCACATCTGCGTGTCTTCTTCCTCTCTTTCCTCTCTAGGGTTCTACCTTGAAAATTTTTACCATTTCAATTCTCTGAGCTCTAAGCTCTGCCTTTGCACATTAATATAAACACAATGCTCTACTTTGTTTCTTCTTCTTTGTGCCCTATTCTGGGAAGTGCTCCCTTGTAGAAATATGGAGAACATATGGACTTCAGCTTGATTTTTTCCCTTCTGTGAAGGATCACACTACTTGTGTCCATTGTCTAAAAAACACTTTGCTCACTTATTTTGAGTAAGGCTGGCACCAATCATACTGTCATTGCTGGAAGTAGAATTTGAGTTTTCACTAGATACTTTAGCTAATATCAAATTTGAGCAGTCGATGTCATGTTAATGAAGGAAGCTAGAATCACAACTGTAAATTATCCTTCAGATAAAATGAGTTTATTTTGTTTATGTGTTAATTTTTAATTTTTGCTCTTGATAATGCTATAAGATATTAAAAGATATTTCTTAGCCCCTTGCATTATTAATAGATTTCTCCTAATTTAAAGTGTAAGTATAATAGGTATATAATATTTTACATATAGCAAAAGTTAATTAAATATATTATTAAGTTGGTTTTTAAATTTTGATACTCCTTGTATTATAGCAATCTCTTTCTCTTCATATACACTGGCACCAACATTCTTCATGTTGTCTTTATGACTTTTTCTTAATTGCAATTTTCTTTTTACTGGAGTTGCCTTTTCATCCAGGCTAGTTCGTTTATAATATATTATTCACGTTATACTTGTGATTACTGTTTAAAATGTGCATACAATTACATCATGCCCCCATTAGAAAACATTCAGTAATGACCTACTGTTTGTAAAATAACGTTCTAAGGCCTACAATAACATTAGAAATTATAATGGAATAATGTCTCTTTATTTCTTTATCTCTCATCACTCCTCTATTCCTAGTCCACTCACACTCTGTGTAATAGGCATAGTTGAGCATTGACACTGCTCCTTAAAGCTCCATTCTTTCCTTGTTTTAAGCAGTCACTTATCCTGTATTACTGTATCTTTGTGGTGTTTCATCACTTTAAATGCTTGTTTGCTCATATTTCTTCACTCATTGCATTTGAGGACTATTTGAGGACAAGGATAACACTTTGAAATGGTTATTTAATCAATAAATTTTGATTTTAGTCAACAAATTTTGAATAAAATGTATTGAATCATTAAATAATATTATTTAAGTCTTATTGGATGCATTCAGAAGATAAACTTGGTGACTTAAAGGTATATATTTCAAAAATTTACATTTTAATATCTTCAATGGTGTTCAAACATCTTCAAAGGTATAAATGATAAAACAGAAAGTAACTAACCTTTAAACACTGAGTGAAGCAGTTTAATAAAATAATTAGAAATGAGCTACTATTAACATCCTAGGGAGCTTCATTGGAAGAAAAAAATGTCCGTTTTTATAATGAAATGTCTTACATAGCTTAATGTATCTGTCTTTTTTTTTTTTTTTTGGTAGATGACTAGGAGTGAGATTGCTGGATCAAATGGCACTGAAACTGGATCCCCACCTCTCACCTCTCACAAAAATCAACTTGTGACGTATAACAGACTTAAACCTAAGGCATGAAACCTTACAACTTCTAGAAGAAAATGTTGGGAAAGCTCTTATAGAATCAGCCTAGGCAAAGAATTTATGAAGAAGACCCTCAGAGCAATCACAGTAGCAACAAAAATAAATAAATGGGACCTGATCAAATTAAAAAGCTTCTGCACAGCCAAGGAAACTACCATGAGAGCAAACAGACAACCTACAGAATGGGAGAAAATATATGCATGTTACACATCTGATAAAGGGCTGATAACTAGAATCTAAATATAACTTAAGAAAATTAACAAGAAAAATTCAAACAACCCCAACAATAAATGGGCAAAGGACATGAACAGAAACTTTTCAAAAGAAGACAGACTAATGGCCAGCAAACATATAAAAAAGTGCTCAACATCTCTAATCATTAGGGAAATGAAAATCAAAACTACAATGAGATATCACTGATTCTAGTGAGAATGGCCTTTATCAAAAAGTCCCAAAACAATAAATGCTGGCATGGATGTGGAGAGAGTGAAGATTTTTATACTGCTGTTGGGACTGCAAATTAGTACAACCCCTGTGGAAAGTAATTTGAAGATATCTAAAAGAGCTAAAAACAAAAAAAAGATAATACATTTTTATAAGAGAAAATAATAATAAAATTTTAGCTAGCTAGATACAGATAACTGTATGTATTTTATTATTTTGTTGAATAAATCAGATAATATACCAATATAAAAATGTTACTTATAAGAATTCTTCCCTAATATACATTTCTTGACAAGTAGATATAAAAGATAGATAATTTGGGGTGGTGATTTACAAGTTCTGTTTTAATAAGGGACCCAAAGAGAGCTTGTTCATCTTAAGACCCAGGAAGTATAGATGCTGGTGAAACCGATAAAATGACCTTCAATCAACACTATCATTGCTTTTCTTACTGCCTGATATTGTCAAAAATGTTGTGAGCAATAAAGGAGAATGATCACACAGATAGATAAGAAATAGTAAAGTCTTAAAATAAATAACTCCATATGCTCCAGTTTCTGAGAAAGGAAGTAGAGTTTCCAGATAGAATATGGGAAATCTTTAAGGAAGTAGGCCAGGACAGAAAGAAATAAAGAAATAAGTATGACGAGATGAAATCAAGCTTTTAAGAGGTTTGATAAAAATAAAATGGTGACATATTGAAGAAAGAGTAAAACGTTATGCATTATTATACAGAATCATAAATTTTTTTCAATCTGTCTTCATACAATGTGAAGAACAGTACTATCTTATGCTTCATTATAAAATAAAGATATATTGATCAGTTCTTTTAGTAATAACTACCATCTTTTTAATCATCAAATAAAACCTATCTATGAATCGTAGATAACCATAAAAAGTTCTGCTGAATTCAGATTTATTTGCAGATAATCATATTGTTTTGAGGAATGAATCTTAAAACTGATGACCTTCTTATAAATTCTACCAGTGTACTGACAATATATGTTGGTCATCACTAAAAAGAATGATATTTTAAAAATATATTGATAATTTTAAAATATATGACCTGAAAAAAAAAATCTTAAAAGTTACGGAGAGTGTAGAATAAAGTTGATATTCTAATTAGGGTCCCTGGCAAAAAACTGAAGTTGCACATGTTAAATCTATGAACTCTTTGCCAGTAGCCATGAAATTTGAACTTTGCAATTATTTTGTTTTGCCAAATTATGGATTTACAAGACTAGTATGCAAACAAGAGTAATATAATGAGTGAAACTATCATCATTTGACCAAAATTTCCAATTGAGCTTTGCCAATGCTTCTCTCATTGTCCATGGCCCAGCAGTGCTCACAAAGAGGTTGAAAATAAACATATCAATATCCCACGTTTCCTGTGGGGAATAAAAATGAAGTTAGGTAAAGGGTGAAATTTTAACAAACCTGAAAAAGAAATTGAGTGATCTAAGTATAGGAAACATGGCAATAACAGAAACAGCATTTTAGAGGGAAGTACTGTCTCAATAAACGTTTCTATGTATAATATTATGAAAATACTGAGTGTGGAAATCTGGAAAAATAGTTTAGGCAGAGGACAAATACAAAAGGCCCTAAAAGGAAGTTTGCTTGTCTCATTTAAAGCAAAGTCATGAGGCTGATGTGGCTGGTGAATAAATGTTGAAGGGAAAAGTGAGAGATAAGATGAGCAAGCCAGCTGTGGACTACACCCTACAATGCTGTGTAGACCATTCAAGGTGGGTACAAGGTTTCACGTTACTCTTCAAACTGTCACCACCGTAGATAAGTAAAGATATTGAAAGTAAGCATTTAGTACTTTTAACAGAATTTTATAAAATAAAATATTGTTTTATATATAGAGAACGTACTTTTAATTGGCCTGCACAAATATTTTAAATTTTATTGTTAGTAATTTATTTTTGTGTATTTTATAAAATATTGGTGCATAATAGATTGGACACTTAAAAATTTTTTTAAATGTTCCTTTTACTCATAGTTCAAGAAGTACTGTAATCAAGTTGGCTTTTACTCAGTGAGATAAGCAGAGAATTGACATAATCAAAAGTATTTTAAAAGTATTACATTGGCTGCTGTGAAAATACTGTGTAGAATGGTAGACAAGGATATGCAAAGAGAAACCAGTTAGGAGACCAGAATTACAATCATTTTGGTGTCTTTTTTTTTTTTCATAGTGTGGTCCAGTGTGGTAGCTGTAGAATTGGAAGTTAATAGATTCTTGATCTGTTCTAATTCTAAGATCTGTTCTAATGTTCTAATGCTTACTAATGGATTGGATGTAGGTATTAAAACAGAATGGAATTTCTGGCTGACTTCAAGATTTTGGCCTTAGGCCACTAGAAAAATACAGTTCGATTTGACATTTACTGAAATAAGGAAAGATGCAGGTAGGCTTGGATATGTGGTGAGGGGAGAACCTAGAAATTCTGTTTAGATTTCTTCTCTTTTTCTCAATTAAATTGGAAAGAAGGTATCAAGTGAAAATTTTGCTCTTGGTATAGGTGTAAGATTTGAGGAAAGAGTTGAATTTGCAAATAGCAATTTGCAAAATAACAGGAAAGAAAAATATGAAATTAAAAGATGATCCAATGTTAGTGGCCAGGGATTTACACATTCAGCTGCACAGTTGTATAGAAAAGTATGCTAGGCAATGATAATATTGACAATTTGGTAGAGTGAATTTGAGAACATGATAAAGGTGAATGACAGTAAAAAGTGGTAGAATCAATGGATTGTTTGTCCCTTTGGAATCAAATAAATTTGTGAAGTCAGGGTCCTACAGAAATAAAAGGGAAAGACAGCTGTGAAAATGAAATTATTGAGTTTGAGATTGTAGATGACTGTCAGTTATCAGTAACAACAAGGTGTCAGATATGACCATGCATGGTGTACATGGTGGGGAGGTTTGGGAGATATTTCATTGAAGTAGAGGATATAATGTCTAAAGTATTAGAAAGATTATCTATGGGGATATTAAAATCACCAAAGTTCAGGAAATGAGTAATGTTAAAAAGAATGTTAGCAAATTTCAGGCCAATGTCTTCACGATGCAAGGACAAATGTGAATGACTCCAATAAGATCGGGTACTGAATGGAACGATCTGATAGCATAAGTTTCAAATATGGCTTTCGTCTTATGTTTCATACACACTGTGGTTTAATCGATATTCTATTTTATGTCTGGCATTATCAAACAGTAACTGTCCAGAGAAGTGCATTGCATAACATAATATACCTAGAGACACTTTCTTTCATTAATTTCTCATATCCTCAGGGAAAACAACTAGGTACAATGAATAAAAGTCATAAGGCAAACATCAACTCTAAAAATTCAACATTTTAAACATGATTTAGTTTAGAAAAAATGAGCCACAAGTCACTGAATGTTCAAGCAAAGTCTGCATGACCATCTGTCAGGGATTTTGTAGAGAAGATTGCTTATTTCATAGGAAGTCTTTTTCCCATTTCAGCATTTTATCCTTGTAATGGAAGTTGTAGGAAAATAACATATACCGATCAAATAAACTTCTTTTCCTCCCTCCCTCCCTCTCTTTCTTTCTCCCTCTCTCTCTCTATCTCATTCTCTCCATCCTTCCCTCCATGTCTTCCTGCATTTCTTTCATCAATTGCCAGCCACTGGGCTAGGTGCAGTTAATAAAGAGTTAAAAATTCATGCAATGATTTCAGGTATTATAATTCAAGTATAGGAAGAGGATCTCAAAAAGCAGGTATGCAAAGTTTCAAATAGACGTGTTCATATGGTACATAAAAGCACAGAGGAAGGCACAGTCAAAGAGGATCAGGAGAGAACATGCTAGAACTGGATCTAGAGGATGAAGATTTTGAGGGTTCAACAAAAGGGAAGCACATGTTAAGAACTAGGAAAAGCAATTGCATAGACCTGGAGGCACAAAAGAGCAGGCAGACATTACAGAAGTGCAATGTCGGCTTTGGTGGGTGTTTTCTAGGTGAAGGGGTAGAGCCACCGGGGTGAGAGGAAAAAGATGAGGTGAGGAGGGGCCTGTTAGCAGGAGCTTAGTCATGAAGTTCCTTGTAATTATACTCTGCAGCCAGAGAGTTTATGCTTTGTTTATTTGTTGGGTTGTTGCTTATATCCTTTAAAATGCAAATGTGGACATGTCACTTTTTTTACTGTGACAGTAGAGTCCAGCAAGCTCTTACCCCAGTATTCCTCCTAAATTCTCCCTCTCCCTCCACATTTGTGCCCCCCTTCCACATCAGGTTTTGTAAAGGTATATATTCTCTGTCGCCTCAGAGCCTTGTGAAAGCTGTTCCCACTGTTTGGCACAATCGTCTCACGCGGTGAATGACTCACTGCCTCCATTCTCCTCATGTTCAACTTGGAAGTTCATATGCAACTTTTACAGCTGATCACCAAGACTTTGGCTAACCCAGAAGCATTGCTAGGTCCTCTGTTTATGAGTCCCTCCTGTGTGTCCTTACTCCCTAAACTTAAATCTTCTGTCTTTGACTGTAAACTCCATGGGACCAGGAGCTCCATACCCTCCCGGCTGAGACAGAGCTGAATGAATAGATGTACGAATGAAGGGGCGGCTGAACGGAAATATGCATGCATGCTGTTGACTATGGACTCTTTCTGCAGGCGCTTGAAGTTCAATGGGTCGAACAGGGTAGGGACTTGCTCCAGTGTGTTTTAGAAAATCCTCTTCATTGGACCTGGGGAGGAAACTTGATAGGAGATGAGATTAAAAGACAAATATCATGATACGAATTAGGAGAATATTTTAATAGTTTAGGAAAGAAGATTTTATGTAGGAAGAGCAGAGGTCATGATATGAATTAAATGGATTACAGAGATATTTAGATGGTGTACAATAAATAACCAGTTGTATAAAGAGAAAGATGGTGGTGGTGAAGATGACATGGTTCTGGCTGACTGAGTAGATGATGGTGTCTTTCATCAGAACAAATACTGAAATAAGAATAGTAGGTCTTGGGATGAGGCAGTAAGTCTAGTTGTAAACATAACTATTCATATAGAGAGAAAATTAGTTTTATGGTATATCTCTTACTCTCTATAGGTTTGGACAGGATATCTAAATTGTGGAGTTGATGTATAGAAAGTAATTTTTAAGTAATGAAAATTAATAAGCTTTCAGCATTCAAAATGCACAATGAGAAGAGAATAGGGGAGGATAGTACCCTGCGTATCCTCAACCTAAAAGGATGCCAAATACACACACACACACACACATATGTGTGTATATACACATATATATATACACACACATACACGTATATATGCATATGAATATACATATATATGTATATGTATAAGACATATACATGTGTGTATGACATATATACGTATATATGTGTGTGCATGTGCATATACATGTATATGTATATATGTATATGTATGAGGCACACACATGTATGTGTCTGTGTGTCAGACAGCAAAGTTTTGGGACAGTGAGGAGAGACTTTTACATGGAAAACAAAGAAAAATAAAATTTCCTCGAGCAAGTAATCAAAAATATCAAATGTAGCAGGGAGCTCAAATAAAATAGAGACTGGAAAGTGCTCATTCGATTTTATCACACACAGGTTATTGTTATTGTCACAGAGGCTTCGGTCAAGCGGTGGGGCCAGCAACCAGATCGTAGGAGATGAGAAGTGATTGGGAGGAATGAAGTTAATGAAGCAATAGACTACTCCATAGAGAAATGTACTTCTGTTAGGAAAGAGAAGGAAAGTGCTACGAACATTCAAGCTAGTGGAAGGGTATTTGTTAAAATGGTATTAGCCTCAATTGCAGTGATATTTCAGAGGAAGAATTCTGGTTTTGCATAATGAAACAATATCCCCTAAATAATTCTATTACCTACACAAAGCAAAGTACTCACTCTAAAAATATCAGTGCTTATCCTGCTAAAATTTGTAGCATCCAGATTTTTCTTTCAGTGTGAGTGTAGCAGAGTTTGTACCCTAATATTTTAATTTGAAAGTTAAGGTGATAAAAATGCTTTAATAGGTACTTAAAAGTATTTTGTGACTCTGAATGGATGTTTAAATCTAAAACAACTCTATTACTCTTTCAGCAACAACTGGTTTGGGATGCTGAATAGATGCACGTGTCTACAGGAGTCTACTTTTACAGTTCTACATACCAGCAAGAGACAGGATTTCCGTCCCAGTACCTCAGTAGACAATTTATCATTGACAGTCACTTCTGTTAAGACTGCAATCTAATTTTTAAACACTCCTTTCCTCACCTTCAACTAGTTACAATGTCACTTTATGTATTAAGTCATAAATATTTCATGTTGGAGATTTGTCAAGAAAGGAAAAAAAGCAACATGCACACGGTTTTCCCCTGGGGTATATGCTATAATAGCTAAAGTGTCTTACAATGAGGAAATTAAGTAAATTATAGTGCATTAACTTGGTAGCAGGTTAAGTTGCTTTAAAACAATCATGAAGAAAAAATTGTGACATGTAAATACGGTGATTTAAAGTTCCATTAAAAAGTGAACTATAGGATGAGTTGGCCATTACTATTTCAGCCACAAAATATGTGTACCTATTGACCGTATTTGCAAGATAAAATACAAATGTGAAAATAGCTGATGGATGCTTTTTGATCTTAAGGATATTTTATTTTTTTTCTGAATTCATTCTGTTTTCAGTAAGAAAAGGGTGTATCATAGGTATTGTTGCTATTCTCCCAATTTATCCAATGGCATAAAAAAAACTACCAAAAAATTGTCAAAAGTTAAATTTGTGACACCTGTAACAAAAAAGTTTCTTGGATTTTCAGAAATAACATTAAGGTAACATTTTAATTTTATTTTCTTTATAGTGTATTCATCCATGAGTCAAATAAATCAGATTTCTTCATGTAAATGAGCCATATAAGCCTCTTTCTCTAGGATTCTATGAGTGATCTTAGCGATTCCTGATCTACCACAGAAAATCCAGAGACACTTTGGTTTTCCTGAAGATTACGTTATGCTCTTGAGTGAAAACAATTCTCGGGCACAAAGTTTCAACTTTACAGATAGTTATTAGACTTGAATTGCCATTAGACAGAATTGTTGTGTTGCTCTGTGTTATTCTACATTATTTGAAACTATTTGTATTTTCACCCTCAACAAAAGGTTTAAACACATGCAATTAAAAACAATGCACAATTGCTTCTTTTAATCTAAATAGAACTTAAAGTCATGGGTTTTTTTTTTTGTTTGTTTGTTTTGTTGCTTGCTTTTAGAAATTTATTGTTTGAATAATGGGCTTCTGATTGGACTTCAGGCTAACTCTAATAAGAAAGTGAATTACAGGAGGTCTTGAAACTGGTTTTAGTGACTTTGTTTGAAAGTGCTATATACCACAGTGACACTGATATGGCTTTCCTATACTACTAATACCTTTCTCCATTGCCCTGCTTATTCTGACATCCACAGTATTGAGAAACACATTTCAGGAGGCCCTAAATTGAATGTTTTTTTAACAGCCATCTGTTTTACTAACAGCCATCTACCCTAATCCCAGTCACAGAGACTGGGCTAATTTTTGGATGGGTGAGTTAACATTTTTTGACTAAAAGCTCCAAAAGAAAGGTCAGTATCAGACAGGCTGATCATATCCAAGAGAAGCCCACTGGCTTATTAATATCACTTTCTGTCTTGGCTGATCATCCATTTCTCACTATGCTTCTCTAATACAAGCTATTACGGCATAATATGTCAGTTTTACTATTATCCTCTAGAATATAAATTTCTATGAAGTCACAGAATTATACTATTATTGAGGTTAGAAAAAAACTAAGATGTCACCTCAATACTTTCACTTTGCAAATGAAGAAGTCATGGTTGTAGAGATAAAATATCATCTCTAGGAACCTATAGATTCATAACATGAAACATGGTATTTTTGACTCTCGGTTCAATTATTTCTCTAACCCCTGTTTCTTGCATGTTATTCAATTTTAACAATGTCCCCCACTGCCATTTTGCAATATGAATTATTTTTTTTATGGCAGGCACTTTTGGCTACATTTAAAATAAAGCCCAAATTTATATGTTTCACATGTACATGCATTATGCTGTAGCTTCTACAGCTTTCTATAGTATATTTTTAAAATTCCTTCTTATTCCATAATTAGCTCAGAAAGTCATATAAGATTGATGGTTTGATTTTGTAAGTAGGTATAAAATTTTAAACATATACAATGGTTCTAAGAAAATGTAGTACCTATTTTTTTTTTTTTGGGTTTAAAATTGTTCTTCATAATGATATGTGATCAGGAAGGCAAAAATCTCAATTTTCTGAACAGTGTACATGCACACGAGGTCACAGTTAAGGTTACCTTGGGAGATCTAATTCTGAATTTCCTGACTTTTGTGGGTTTAAATCATAACTTTAATGTTCCATTAATGCAGGGTGTTTTTTTTTTTTTTTTTACACTCAATTGTTTTATGTTTTTTATTCTGCACTAATGGACAGTGTGTTGATTTCTGTGAATATCAAGGAGAGCTCAATATTCTGGTAAGTTCTTCTTAGTTCATGTTTTACTTTTTAAATCCTTTTGAGTTTGACTAAAACAATTTAAAAGCTTTTCTATCAATAACCATTTTCTTTATTTTGCAGAAAAAGACCATATAATATTTTTTTTTGTACTTAGCATTAAGAAGTACCTTCTGAAAATGGAACATTCTATGATTTGTTTTATTGTTTTAGTAGCTTTAAAATGCCATTAAATCACAAGGCCAGTAACTTTTTCATTTACACTTAAAAATGTCAGACCATCCATCACAAAACAAACAAAAATAACTTTGGTTATGTATGAATCTCAATCACATGCATACCCACAATGCAGCTTTTTAATTCTGGGATAATTTATGAAATTCTTAATGAGAAGCTCATGTTTTAATACATTTTGTGTAATCGATCTGAGTTCTCAGTTAGTTGATCAATTAATATTTATTGAGTTAAGTAGAATTATCAGCTTTCTAAACCCATTGTATTTATTTTTATTCTCTATACTAAAATATGCCTCTTTAGAGGTGACACACAGTTATTTCAATTAATTTAGTGATAGCTCTAGAACAGAGCATTATCTCAGAACAAATTAAAAGAGAAGAAAAAATGATTTGGTAGTTATCAATAATGTAACGACAGACTCTAAGCTTAGAAAAAGCAAAGACTGTGTCTTGTTTACCACTCTGAGCCAGTAGCTATAACGTAACGCTATTTAAAATTGGTTCCCTAGATTTTAAATGGTGTATTTACTATTTTAGTATCATGTTGACATGTTCATAATATGACACATCTAAGATATTTCTCATACACATTTTAAATATAAAATTGTTTTCTTAGAATGCAAATAGTCCCTAAACATATTAAATACACGAATATTTGAGGCATTAGCGTTAATAACAACAGATAGACCAGTTGAAATATTTGAGGTTTTATGAAAAACAAAGGAGAAATCCACATAGGTAAATACTTCCAGTTGTCCAAATATGGATGATTCTTAATATGATACAGTATTTTTTCTCACACCCATGCTCAAAGGGCTATTCTCATTTTTAGATAGGAAAATTAGTATACAGATAGGGAAAATATCTTGGCATGAGGAAACCAGAACATGGTAGGATAAAAAGCTAAAACTAAAATGCATACCAAAAAAAAATACTTTAGAAACTTTTTTTGGCATTAACTATTAAAGTTGAAAATTTGCATACTTTTTAATCCACTATTCTGTTCTAACAGAAATATGTGCTAATAGTCACCAAATATTCCAACAGAAATGTGTACTAATATTCACCAAAATTCATGCACAAAAATGTTCATTGTCTTAATTATAGTATACAAAACTGAACGTAACTACAGGATACACACAAGCACACACACAAAAAACCTGCTTAGGTTCATACAATGAGATATTATATAGTAATGACAATGATCAAACTATAATTACATCCAGCAAGAGAGATGGCTCTCACAAACATAATGTTACACTAAAGAAGGCAAATAATTATATGCTGTGTGATTCCATTTGTACGCATATTAAAAACAGAGAAAACTAGTTTGTGCTTTTAAAGTTAGGGTAGTGATTCCTTTGATAAAGATAGCAGCTGTAAGGGACTTTTCTGGGATGCTAATAATTTTCTGTTTCTTTTTTTGAGTTTTGAGCATACAAATATGATCACTATGCAAAATTCATTGAACTGTACATTTATGGCTTGTGCACTTTGTTATTTAAATCTTCACTAAAATTTAAATTAACCAAAATAATGCTAAAATGAAAGTAAAATGTATTTGGGGGTCATATAGATTTAGGTCCAAATGCATCTCTAGCATTTAAGGTGACTTTGGTTTTCAGGTAAGGAAATGGGTATGGACCACCTACATTATAAAATTGTTTTAAAGATTAAGGCCAATGAATGAAGTCCTCACGGCATAAAATAGATATTTACATAACACCGCCGGTGGTACTGCAAACTAGTACAACCTCTGTGGAACATAATATGGAGATATCTCAATGAACTACAAGTAGAACTACCATTTGATCCAGCAATCCCATTATTGGGCATCTACTCAAAGGAACAAAAGTCATTCTATAAAAAAGACATCTGCATTAGAATGTTTATAGCAGCACAATTCACAATTGCAAAGATGTGGAAACAACCTAAGCACCCATCAATACATGAGTGGACTAATAAAATGTGGTGTATGTATAGCATGGAGTTCTACTCAACCACAAAAAACAGTGGTGATCTAGCACTAGGATAATTAATACCTCGTGTATTAGCCAATAC
>CAUYRT010034568.1:0-11225 GCA_963574885.1 Lepilemur ruficaudatus | reverse complement strand
TTTTTTCTAGGTCTGTAAAGAATGAAGATGGTACTTTGATGGGGATTGCATTTATTCTGTAGATCACTTTAGGTAAAATTGACATTTTAACAATATTGATTCTACCAATCCATGAACAAGGTAGATTTTTCCATCTTTTTTCATCTTCTACAATTTCTTTTTTTAGTGTTTCTTAATTCTCCTTGTATAAGTCTTTCGTATCTTTTGTTAAATTTACTCCTAGATATTTAATTTTTTGAGGGGCTATAGTAAAGGGTATTGCCTTTTTGATTTGAGTTTCGGCTTGACTATTTTTGGCGTATATGAATGCCTCTGATTTGTGTATATTGATTTTATAACCTGAGACTTTACCAAATTCTTTTATCAAACCTAAGAGTCTCTTGGAAGAACCCATGGGATTTTCTAGATATAATATTATGTCATTGGCGAAGAGCAAGAGTTTGATATCATCCTCCCCTTTTTCCTTTGTAATTGAGTTTATTAGAGTCCTTTCCCTTCGAGTTTTTGTCAATCCAGCCAGAGGGGTAGCGATTTTGTTTATCTTTTTGAAAAATGAGCTTATGGTTTTATTGATCTTCTGTATTATTCTTTTGTTCTCAATTTCATTTAGTTCTGCTTTGATCTTTGTTATTTCTTTTCTTCTATTAGGATTGGGATTGGTTTGCTCTTCCTCTTCCAATTCCTTGAGTTTATTCATTAGGATGTCAACATCTAAGCTTTCTGTTTTTTGGATGTGAGTGTTTATTGCTATTAGTTTTCCTCTTAGGTATGCTTTTGCTGTATCCCAGAGGTTTCGGTAACTTGTGTCTCCGTTGTCATTTAGTTCGAAGAAACTCTTGATTTCCCCTGAATTTCCTCCTTGACCCAAGAGTTTTTCAATCATAAATTGCTTAGTTTCCATGACTTTGTGAAGCGGTGAGAATTTCTATGGGAATTGAACGCTAGTTTTATACTTCTATGGTCAGAGAAGACACACGGTATAACTTCTATTTTTTTGAATTTGTTGAAATCTGATTTTTAGGCTAGTATGTGGTCAATTTTGGAAAAGGTTCCATGGGCTTCAGCTCTCATCTTAAAAATATTCAAAAAATACTTTCACAAATGCAAAAGGGTCATGTCTGAAAAACAAATTGCTATGCTTGTTCTTACTTCACTTTTTTCACATGCAAAATGGCAATGAATTGAATTTACCGTATTTTACAAATGGAAAGAACTTAGGATAATTTAAATTGCAGGAAAGGAAAAAAATGCATTTGAAATTAATAATAACATACAATTTCCAGAACAATCTAGTAGTAGTTTAGTGTTCCAAATTCAATATTTCTACAATGCTGCATTTTAATTAAAGTCCAAAAGGACCGACTTCTATGTGCATTCATTTCAGGATAATTTATCATGGTGGGATGTTAGTGCATGTCATTTCAAGTGGTCAGTGCTAAGTCTATGTGCCTTCAAGTTTGCAAAGAGCTTCATCACTTCAGTGCTGAGCACCACTACAAACTCACTTAGCACAAAGTCTTAGAGACTGAAGGGACTTTAGTGCTCTCATAGCCTGGCCCTGCACTCAGCATCTTTGGCAGAGGTCATATAACATTTGCACTAATAGAACCAGAAGTAATGAACTCATTGGAGAACTTTCATTATTAGGAAACCCTTTCATATGTTGAACTGAAATATGCCTTCCTATGTCTAAAGTCCATGGGTTCTACTTGAAATCTTTGAAGCAGCACAAAATAAACTTGATCCTTTTCCAAATAAATTTTCTAACTCGAGTATTTGAAACAATTATTATGCACTCATTATATCTCTTCTTCAGATTAAATATTAATGTTTCTTAACATGGTTTGCCCACACTCTCTCAGCGTACATTACAATGGTTCTACATTTCTTTGAAGGTGAAGTGCAGAGAAATAGAAGTGATGACAAAACAGTCTCCTGGACAGGTACAGGAAACAGTTTGATTCTTCCCTCCTTCAATCTGAATGTGACAGTTCTAGCAGTAGAATCCATGATTATGTTCACTTTTCAATGACTGCATCACATTGTGAGCTCATATCAAAAATTTTTCCCTTTTTCACATCAACAAATTTACTGCAAGTCTCCCCCGACCTCTTCATGCATAATTTCTTTTTTAACCACAAATAAAGAAGTTTATTCTTGCTATATGTTATTGGTTTAGGGCCAGAATTCAGACTTCTCAGATCTTATACGCTAGTAGCTAATTCCTTTAGATCTTTGGATTTTTCATCTGAAATTTTTATAAACATCTTTTCTATATTTTCATTCAAGTTGTTCTTATTTGATTATTTATAACTTTCCTTGTTGCAAAAAGAATTTGGGTATGATTATATATAATGCAAAAGGATATTTAAAATGGAATCAGGTTGAAGATAGAATAGTACAGTTAATCAAAGATGAAGTTAGTACACAAGAATGTATAGCACAGGGTACTTCACAAAAGCTAGAGTTGAGATGCAAATTTGGCTCAATCTTCAATCTTGTTGCCATAGCAAGAAGTTAAACGTAAAATACGTGTCTCAGAATTCATTATCAATAGTGCATCAAACTGAAACCACAGCTGTACCAGGTTCTGAGACTTGATAGTAATTTTTTCCATATAACTCGCACATCCCAAAAGCATGACATTAGCAATCTCCATTCAGTTTGACATCAATATATTAATCACCATAATTGTTCTGATCCTATTAATATATATCCTCCTTTAGAGACAGAATTTTTGTGATATCATTCATTCATTCATAAGCATATATTGAGCAGCTGTGTTTTATATCAAGTGCTAAATATATACTTATTTTTATGCATACATATATTTGATGTTTATTGCTGCATAATAAATTATTTCAAAATTTAGTGGCGTAAAACTACAAGCATTTATTATCTAATAATTTCTGTGAATCAGGAATTCAGAATTGGTTTACCTGGATGGTTCTGGCTCAGGGTTTCTTATAAGAGTGTATCTAACATATCAACTGGGACTATGTTTATCTGAAGGCTTAGCTGGGGATGAAGGATCTACTGCTCAGATGGCCCACTCGATGCCTGACAAGTTCATGCTGGGTTTGGACAGGAGACCTCAGTTCCTTGCCATGTAGGCATCTCCACAGGACCTCATAGCACAGCAGTTTTCTTCCTCCATGGCAGATGATGCAAGAGAGTGAGTCCGCAGGAAGTCCAAGTCGCTTGTATGATCCCATCTCCAAAGTCAAACACTCACTCCTGCTTCTTTTTTTCTATCCTTTAAAAGGAAGTCACTAAACCCAGCCCATACTCAAGGCTCTGCTTCCTGAAAGGAGTATAAAGAATTTGTAGAGGCCAAGGGCTGTGTCTTATGCCTATAAATCCAATGCTCTGAGGGGCCAAGTCGGGAGGAATGCTTGAGGTCAGGAGCTCAGACCAGCCTCAGCAGCATAGCGAGACCCTGTCTCTATAAAAAATAGGAAAAATTAGTTGGCGCACACTTGTGTTCCAACCTAGGTGACAGAAGTGACAGAGCAAGACCCTCACAAAAAAAAAAAAAAAAAAAAGAAAGAAAGAGAAGAAATTTGTAGACACATTTTAAACCTCTACAGCATATTTTGGCTCTACAGCATATTTTGGTTTTGTTTTTAGGAACATTTCAGAAATATTTTGAATGTACTTACTCACTTGAAAATTAACAAACAAAATATTAATTTTATGGCTTTTTAAAAAATTCAAATTATTTGATTTCAAAACAATTATGTTAATTTAAAAAGCATCTTTTTCTAGTTTACAAACAAAAATTTAAGTGTGAATAAATGTATTGAAGGCCTTAAGATTTTAAAAGAGAATTAACGTAGAACTACTTTTTAATGCAATTAGATGTATTTTTTAAAGTTAATGCAATCGTATTTGAAGCCTTAAATGAAAGTATTTGATATACTTCAGGAAATTGCATTCACATATTTTAATTGGATTTTTCAAAAATAAGATGAGCTAATGACTTAGGCAGGCAGTTGCAGCAGAGTTGTTCAAATCAGACTCAACTGGAATGAAAGTTAGCCTTGATGGTGGCAAAAGTCACTTGTAACATGGATTAGGTAGGCTGGCATTGGAGGTAATTAGAGTTAAACAGTGTGTATGTAAGACAGGGGTATCTCAGGGTCAGGAAAGTCACAAAACTCAGATTTAAAGCAAACAAAGGCAGTAGGTTAGGCACGGAGACAAGGGCTGGGGATCTTTAGGCCCACGGTATTGGACCTGCTCTGGTCCACACCTTATCTCATCCTCCCTGTTCGGTCAAGCTCTGACTCTTCCCTTCTCCATTGAGTCAGCAAGTTTTTATTGAGTACTTAGTCTGTACGAGGCATTGTTAGACCATGTGGATACAATGGTAAACCAAATAGACTCAGGCCCTCAAGTAGATTACAGTTTTCTAGAAGGAGAAGAAAAAAAATTATCACATATTTAGTGCTATGATCCTTGATCTTCCATACCTAAATTTGAACCCAGCCTTGACACTTCACCATTCCTCCCTCCTCTGCTTCATTTTACCCCATAAAACTAACAACATTTTTTATATATACACACATACAGTATATTAATATATACACAAATTATATATAAATATATATACACACATTATATAAGTATATATACACATTACATACACATATATATACACACACATATAAATATACATACACACACATTTTATATACACACTTTATATATAAATATATACACACACATCATATATAAATATATATACACATGCACATTATATATGTATACACGCACACATATCTTCATATTCACATCTATATCTTCTCTCTCTTTCTTACTAGGATGTGAGTTTCACAAGAGCAGGGATGTTTGTCTTTTTGGCTATATACAGAAAGGAGAGAGCAGTGTCTGGCACATGATGACTATGCAATTAATATTTGTTGATGAGTGACCTTCTCTTCTTTCCCGGTCTTGTTCCAGACAATATCCTTCTCTCTAAGGCTAGTCCTTTGGCCTGACCTGCTGTCTGAAAGTCTTGCTCATAACCTTGCTCTCCCAAGAAGCTTTCTTTCATTTACATTATCTCCTGTTCGGGAATCCTGTGACCCCAATTCTGCTCAAGTTTTCCTCATCCTAATATAAACAAGCAAGTAATTAAAAATCTCTTTCTCACGATTGCTCTTTTAAGCAGTATTTTTCTTTCCTCTCCTTTAAGTCTCTGCCAAACCATCCAATAGATTTTTTTTTTTAAGGAAGAAAGAAATCTATATTCCATGCCCCTACTCCCTCCTCAATTGCTATTCTGTCCTAGTCTGCCTCCTGTCATCAGCATGCGACTAAAATTACTCTCTAAGGGGCACCATGACATGCCGAATCCAATCACCTTTTCAGAATTCTTACTATTTCTCGCTGGAGAATTGGATGGTGCCTTCAATGATCTCGAGTGTTCTGGACATCTAACAAACAAATTTCAAAAAATAATTAATTATGATTCACTTTCATCTTGTAAATAAAAGCATATCTCAGAAATCCTTTCAGAGATCCTTCTTCCTTGGCTTCTATGAAGGGTCTTTCTTCTCCTCCTAGCCCTCTGACCTTCTGTTCTTTATATCTTCAGGGTCCCTTTTTTTTCTTTCTCCTAAATGCAGATGTTGCCCAAGCAGGTGTTCTTGGCCTTGTCATTTCTTTGTACACTCTTCCTTGATAGTCATACACACAAGGACTTTACTTTCAGATCTGACCTCCTTCCCAAATCTCTGGCACACATTTCTGACTGCCTCTATGTTTCCCTCTGAACATTCCACTGGCACCTCAAACATAAATGTTCTCAAAACTGCTTTCATTACCTTTCCACCAAACCTGTTCTTCGTATGTTCATTACCCGTGATTAATACTACTTATCTTTCTTCTGGTCAACTAAACCAGGAATCTCAGCATTAGTGTTGATTCTTTCCAGCTTGTTCATCTGGGGCCAACCTTGTCTATTCTACCTGAATCGTGTGGCTCACAACTGTCACCTCTCCCCCCTCCTCTCTGCCACTACTCAGGATCTGATCTCTAGTATGTCTCTAGCAAGACTATAAATAAAGTCTTTCTGATTAGCCTTCTCAAGTCTCTCCTTTTCCCAAGTTGTTTTACACACTGTTATCAGATTAATATTCTTGAAACAAAACTCCAGTCATGACAACGCCTGGCTTAAAGCCCATTATTGACAATGCATTGCCGATAGATTCAAGCCTAACTTCCGGCATCCAAGATCTTCATGATTTAGAACGAGTGCACTTATTAGGAAAGAAGTTGCTTTCTTTGTGTTTGAGAAAAGATCCAGGACTTGTATTCTCAAAAGAGCAGCCTACCCATTGAGCTTGCTCTCCTCTCACTCTGTAATTCTCTGGGTGGTAGAGAATCCTGATTTCCTTTAGCTTGTGTCGGGCATTATCTTTATCCTCCTTAGAACTTTCAGCCTCAGTCAGATGCCAGGTTCTAGTTCTCTGGTCTGTTTCAGTGTTTCATGAGGCAGCATGGGACCTAGAAAACTAGTTGGAAGATCCTCAATTTCCTTTTTAGCACAAGTTTATCCTTTGTCCACTTTTATCTGGATAAAGCGCAAGGAAAGTAGTTCTGCTTCACATGTACTTTCCATCATCACCTTTTAAGTCTGGTTTGAAAGATGAGTTCTCACGGGGTCTGAAAATCAGATACAGGCAGTGATTTCTCAATCACACCATATAACAATTTATTGAATAGGGCCTGCAATGATCTTTAATGGTTAATACCTATAACTGTGATTCACAAGCAGTGGGCCATCAGCTAGCTGGACCACTGTGGTCTCTTTAAGCTGTCAAAAACCTAAAAGCGGTAACCTTAACACAAGTTTCCACTGATGTTTCTGCTATTTCAAAGTATGTGTGTTTGATGTTAAAAAAAAAAAAAGAAAAAGAAAAAGTCACATTAGTTTCCACCTGCATGTGTGCCTTTCGGAAAGAATGGAAGAGTGAGATCGGAAAATAAAGGAGTGCGTAGGTAGAAAAGTGGGGAAAAAGAGAACAAAATCTACTGTTTTAGGATTCCTGAAGTATAGGGGAGACTTTCTATATCACATATCGAAACACAAGGGCCCAGCCTCACAGAAACATTTATGAAAGGTTGTATTAATAGTTATTTTATTTAGAAAACAAATGGCAAATATAAAATACAAATAGAAATTTAAATCCCTTTATAACTGTGCTGTAAATAGAACAAACTGAAAGGCAAGCAATGGAATTAGCGTGTGCTAACATTGGCAGAGAAGCTAGAGGAGTTCTTTAAAGAAAACAGAGGCGATGCACGTTAGGATTATAAAAGTAGATTTTTAGGCTTCATGCACTTTTACAACCAAAATAAAAGGCTGACTTGGAGGCAATTGACAAAGCCAACAACTTTCTTGCAATAGTTTCCAATATTCTAAAACATGTTGTAAGTTATCTTGCCTCTTTAAGTTTCCTGCCTGTCCAGGTGAAAATACGGATAATGCTGACAGATTTACATAGCTCCTGTCGCCAAATATCTGTGGATTGTTCCCACTTCTTTTGGATAGCATCCCACAGTGCTTTTAATTATTTCAAGTGGTATGATGTTCCAAAAAATAAATCTCTAACTGGAATTTATTATAATTCACTTTAATTTTGGAAAAAAATATATACCACACAAGTCCACTAAGAGACTGTTGCTGGATGATACGAATGCTTGAAGTTTGGGGATCAGTGGTGTGTACAGTAAGAATATAAAATCTGTGCTAAGTCGAACACATTTATCAATGCCCTTGCTCAATTAAAAAGAATATTTTAATATTCCAGGTGGGGTTTGCTTGTTGCTGGATTTGACATCTTAGGGTGACGGAGCAAGCGAGAAAGGCTGGGAAGTGGCATCAGGACTGAATTTTATCCACAGGACTTGCGTGATGGACTTTATAGCCAGAGGAAAATAAATGGCCTCAATATAGGAGGCTCTGGAGCTTCTTTTGCTTCTGACACCAGGAAAGCTGCTGCCTCCACATTTTCCACTCTTTTTCTTCAGCTTAATGTGAGGTAGAGGGTCAGGGGACATACTTGTGGCCTCTAATGGCCAGATAATGGACCATAATAAAAGTTATGTGTCCCCAGCTGGAGGTGAAGACGTATAATGGTTTACAGGATCCATTATCTAAGTATTAGAACATGAGTACAAGGAGACAATTATTAAATCAAAGGAAAAAAAGTGCATTTTCACTTATTCAAGGAAAAAAAACTTTTTGCTTATGGTATACAAGTACCGCATTTATCTTCAAATAATAAACACCAATAATAATAGCAGCCAATGTTTATTGAGCACTTACAACATGCTAATTGCCTCCATAGAGAGCGTGATGTGCAGGCTCCTCAGTTTCAAACCCTGACTTCAGCAAGTGGAAAAAGTCAACCCCTCCTCATTTCAGTTTTCTGATATGTAAAATGATGATTATATTAATACATGCATCATATGATCACCAAGTATGGCATATATTTAGTATCCAATAAATGCTAGTTATTACTAGTGTTGTTGCTGTGATATCACCATTGTTGACATTAATATATAGTACATTATTTAGATCTCTGATTAGCCCCACTTGATAAATTAAGAAATATAGAGATGAGTGGAGATATTTAATCTGGATATTTGTGAGTAGATTTTTAAAAGATTTATCAGCCCATTGAAAGAAACTGAGAAATATTTTATTTTTATGGATTTGGGGGGGTAAGAGTATCCAGGGTTCTTATCAGAGCCTCAAAAGAGTCCTTGACTCTCAAAATTTTAAGAAACCCTGGTAAACTAAATTGCATACGTGATTTTACCTATCAAGTAATGCAGGGTGATTATTGAACAATCATATTTAAATCATTTCTTCTCCTTTGAATTATTTTTTAAATATTAGAGAAAATCAAATATTAAAAAGCAATGACAGGAACCTGTTTTGTATGCTGAGTGCCAAAATAGGCACAGGCATGCCACAATACAGTTTTTCCATTTTTCATCCCTTCTTAAGACAAACCTCTTTTCAAGACACGTTTAAAAGAGACAAAACCAATTCAGTTACAAAGGTGGGAAACTATAGTTTTAGTGTCTTGGTGATAGTTCCTTAGCAATCAATAGATACATCTTTAGCCATTTCATTTGGCCTTTGGGGACCCCCAGAATTTGAGTTCAGACTCTCATGAGCATAATGGTATCATGATATCAATATTGCCTTTTTCATAATGCACTTGAGAAAGGATCTATACCAACCTCTCTTATCCCTTTGGATATAACCATCAGCTGTGCAGGGTCAGTCCCTATTCATCCAACGTGGCACTGCTGGAGTTTCTGAAGCATCAAAAGTGGATTTGTGGGCCTTTGAAATTCTGAAATCATTGTGATTATAATCTAAAATGTAAATATCACTCATTTCCATGGAGAAGAATTATAACACAACAGTTAGGAGCACATACTCTAGAGATGGACGTAAAGGTTTAAATCCCAGCTCTGTCATTACTAGCCATACAACCATGGGCATATTAATTCACCTGTTTTCTTATCTGCACAATGAGAGTATATATAGTACTTCCCTCCTAGGATTGTTGTGTGAGGACTGAGTGTATTAACATATATATAAATCACTGTACCAGTGCCTGGAGTATAAGAGTTATAAATATTAGCTATTAATATGGATCATTGTAATATATTCCATTTCTTGGGGGTTAAGAAGAAAATATCTGAGCGTGAATCCTATTTTACCTGTTAAACGATCTTTATTTTACATTTAGACAATTTGCTAGCTCACTGAGCTTGGTTTTTCTCACCTGTATGAGAAGATAGTCTCGAAGCCCATGTTGGTGTGTGAAGTCAAGAGTGTCCCAGTGCTTTGTAAACTGCTGGCCCCTGGACAATTGTGATTAATTCTAAGTAACTACAGAAGCAAAATGCTTACTATGGAGCAAAAAAGGTTTTTAAATCCTTTTTTATGCATGCATTATATGGTATGAAGAGAAATTATGGCAAATAGCTATTTCCATGAGATTTTCTAGTTAATCCCAATTAAGACTTTGCTCAGCTTTAAGTTTTCTTAATTTGTGGAGGGAGTAGGGAGGTTCTGAATGAACCAGAATTCTGGTTCAAGGAAAGATCTGACCCTATTTCTGACTCCTTCCCATTTGGAGAAGCTGAGTGGAGGTTATTGAATATTAATGGATTTGGTTTTCAAAGCATTTCTTTTTCAAAATGCTAGGCTGTTTTTGCTAGCTTTTAAACGATTTTAATCAAATTTTCACTGTTTTAATTTTTGAGATCTTAACACTGAGATGATCCTTATGTTGGTTTGATAAGTCCTATATTTTATCCTTGTTTGCCAGGAATTGAAGATTTGTAAAATCAATGTGTGTGAACGTGTGCTTGCTCAAAGCCTTTCTATTTCTGTGGCTCATCATTGTGAGCTGGAGATGTTTTCATAATATCACTGAATAACCATAATGCACTCAGGATTTCTGAGGCCACTATAAAGACCTTCTGGTTGCTTATACTTCTACTTTGTTGAGAAAAGAAACCCAGAAGCTGCCATTTATTTTCATGCCTCTATCAGTTATCTCTCACTGCATAACAAGCCACCCTAACACTTAGTGGCTTAAAGCGACTGTGCTTTAATATTTCTCACTCTTCCATGGGTTGACTGGGTGATTCCTCTGCTGCTCTCGCCTGGTCTTATTCATGCGGTTGCCATCAGCAGATGGGTTGGCTGGGGCCTGAGCTCAGCTGGGGTTGCTGGGTGGCTGGGCCTTTCTCTCCATTTGGCCTTTCATCCCAGGATTCTATACATGGCGGTCCTTGGGCAGCTTTCCAAGAGGGCAAAAAATTGAATCTATGGAGGCCTTGACTCCTGAACTCACACAACGTCATTTCCGTCTTATTCTCTCATGCTTTGAGCATGTCACAAATAAGAGTGGTCCATATGTAAGGGTTGGGAAAATAGATTCTACCTCTTTATGGGAGAAACTGCAAGGAATTTGTGGCCATATTTAATCTACCAAAATGTCTGAGTGTTTATTCTTTAGCTAAGGGTTTCTGTGTTAAAATGTTGACAGAAACTGTGAACTTTTGTCAGTGACACTGCAGAAAGCTAAAATATTTCCAGCTGAGAGACAATACCCCATTCATTTGTATGTAGGGTAGTCTCGTGTTGTTTAAATACTCAACATATATTAATTAGGCAGCTA